>CM052319.1:19814865-20031165 GCA_028455605.1 Lasioglossum malachurum
CGTGATCCGTCCAAAACCGATGGCCCACGCGGGTGTAAAAGAGACCTTGTCGCTCTCGCTCTCTTGCGATTATTCTGGTCATACTGACACATATCAAAGTATTCGTGCGTTTATTCTTGTCATACTGATACTCATCAAATCTTGTTTCGTTCGATCATTCATTGTTCATTTTCTCATTTTGTTATTTTTCCTTCTGTATCGTTAATTTCTCATTAAATATACTTTATATTGTTAACCTGTCTGTATCTCAAATACAGTTTATAATTGATTATTTCATGATACAATGCCAAATTCTTTGAAATTATCCTGTCCATTCTTTCCGCGTACTGGATACATGGCGCACCCGCTGATCCCCCTCACCCCCCACATAAGCCAAGCGTCGGCACTGTCGATGAGCATAGCTTGTACATCTTTCGAGAATGTGACGTCACGACTGATTTTATCTTTGTCGAGGGCAAAATTATCTGCGCCGGGTCTATAGGTATATATGGTCTAAGGTATGAATATAATGCGGCAACATTGCACTTTTAAATCTGACAACGCTGTAAAATCTAACATTCTCAGACACACACTTTTCGTGTTGTAACGTCATGCAGTTCACTAGCTGACCGTTCCATTTGGATAGAGTCCGCTATCGTACTAAAGCATTTTCTACAGGGTCGGTAATTCAGAACCACGGCGTGAAAAATGTATTGCATGCTGTACCTATCTTAAGTCTGTGACCCGAGCGTGAGCACTCTCATCACTGATATATATACTATGGATACGAGAAGCCTGATGCTCGTTAGAAGAAGATTTTGCCAGTTTGCAAGAGGCGCCATCAAATGTCAGACTATGAACTATGCTTCCCTCTGCACGCCGCGATCACCCGTGGAGCTTTACGCTTTGCTTCACTTCGCCACGCGCAGACGCACCACTGATATCAGTGACTCTCATATACTCCAATATACTCTCTGGCAGTGTCTTGTCGGTGACATACGTTTGTGTAAATTGTATTTCATACGTTATCCTAAACGTACAATGAATTAATGAAATTTAGTTACAATTTCACAAGAAAGAAAAGAAAATCTACAAGCTTCCTGCTGAATGACAAAGACACCTGACGGTGTTATGTAGAACTTGACTTCGATACTGCTCCGTGATTGGTCGAATTCAAATCGCTGAAGAAGTGCTTGTTACGTTTTCAACGTGCAATGTCAACGGTTTTATGGCGCGATACTTGGGCAGGTCGTTGGGATCGAATTTTTAGTGGATAGAATAGTAATTTGAGATGGATATGATCTTCGCGAGTTGTGTTAACGAGTTCGCGCACGATATGAACGAATGAATTGACGTTGGAGACAGTGTAATCGGTGTAGAGGTGAATTAATTGTCGGAAGATTGCCGCAGACCTGTTGCGTGGTCTTTCTTACATGACAAGATACTGTAAGTTTGTTTGAATAACATTACACCGATTCGAAGATGACCACATCATTGTCATTGCTGGCGAGTCACGATGAAGTGGTGCGATGCACGGACGTGCTCGTCAATGGAGCCTGCGACGAAGGTTCGAATTTAATATTTCCCTCTGTAATCGCTCATGAGCACATATCTGTAGAAACATGCTTGAACAAGATGTGTGCATGAATTGTATCATAGAAATGCTAGACTTGCCTTGTACTTAACATTTTTTAAAGCTGCTTATTTTGTATTTTATCGCGTATATTATGTAGCTGAAAAAATGCAGATTTCAAATACAAACTTTAAGACATCAGAACTCATATTTAATAAAGTATTCACCACTTGCTTCTGTAGCTCTTTTGCGCATACATAGGCTATATGTCTTGCTAACAAGCACAGTAATAAGATTTTATATAATCCACCAGCATTATAATTTAAATGGGAAACTAACATGCATCGCCTACAACTTTTTAGACTTTTTACAATTTGCAATAAATCAAGAAGAGATGAGACAAAAATGGCTGGCATCCATACAAGAATGTCAGCGTCTCCATTCAGCTTTGGAGAAAGCTCATCAAGAAGCAGCAGATTTAGATCGCAAATTGAGTCATGCCAGGAGACTTCTAGACGAAGAGAAACGAAAGAGACGGGGTGTTGAAGAGCAGAGAAACTCATTGGTAGATAACATACTCCGATGAAAGTTATGAGTAGACTATGGATTTTATGCATTTATAACAAAAATGGCTAGGTAAAATATAAAATCGTTAGAGGAAGAACTGAATATTTACTTGGTCCTAGTATCTTGCCATTGATACAAACAATTATTTTGCATACAAGTCTGCAGTCTAGTTATGATTATTCAGTGGTATGATTTAATTATTCATTTACCTATAGGAAAAACAAATTGCTATGGCTAGGGATCTTTTATTCAATGATGGTGGAAGAAATATAAACGATGAAACCAGGGAAAAGTTACAATTCCTAAATAATACCACATTGAATGGGCGTCATAGTAACATACATATCAAAGATTTACAGCAAAATGATAAGTAAGTTTGTATTGTTTAAGCACAGATTCATTTATCTTTGGATACTGAACAACTGGTATTTCAGATTGAATACTATAGCGGAGCTGGACTCCACTGGCTCCATATTAAGCGACTTAAGTTGCTTTTCAAAGTCAGAAGATGACTTAGATACTAGTGTCCTCATTCAACAAGGTCAAAAGAAACGTGAATGGAAAGAGCACAGACCTAGTGGTGAATATTCTGCAAAGAAACGCCGTAGTGCTGTGCAGAAAGTTGCAGAACTAAACTCATCTGATAGAATAGTAGCTACAACTACTGTAGTTATGCCCAAAGAAGGTGCTATCACTGCATCTTCTGTAATCGAGGCTATACCAGGGAACGAAAATGCAGATCCACAGGGTTCACTATACAGTTCATCTAAAAGGCGCAAGAGCGGTGATCGCAGTAAATCAAAATTAACGCCTGTTAACACAAGTAATGTACACATAAATGCTACGGTGAGTCAAAATTCTTCGCACAGAATACTCGTGAATTTTTGTATACAATACATATATTTCTTATTTAAAATATTCTATTACAGCCATCTGCGCCGAAAGCTGATATCCTTACATCGGGATCAGACTCTGAAGGTATTTTTAAACCTAGTCCGAATATAGGAGGATATACTCTAAATACGAAATCTGCTAGGGGTCATAGTTTTATAGCTAAAACAGTAATTAAGCCAGAAATTTGCACACCCTGTGATAAAAGGTACCAATATCTAATAAAAACCACCTTAATCCAATTTAAATAAATAACTCGGACATTTCTAACACACAACATTTCAGAATTCGTTTCGGTAAAGTTGCTCTAAAGTGCAGAGATTGTAAAGCAACAGCTCACACAGAATGTAAAGATTTGGTACCATTACCATGTATACCTACTGGAAACACACCTACTTTACGTGGCATTTCAGTGAGTTTTTTGCTTACAAAAGATTAATTTATATAATGATATAGGAAATAATATGATCATTACCATTTTTACTAGGGAACCATAGCAGATTATACTCCTATGATTCCACCAATGGTACCGTCATTGGTTGTTCATTGTATCAATGAAGTGGAACTAAGAGGGATGGGTGAACAAGGACTGTACAGAGTAAATGGTGGTTCGACAGAAGTAAAATGTCTGAAAGAGAAGTTCCTCAAAGGCAAAGGTGCTCCAAACCTTTCTGAAGTCGATATATCCACCATATGCTCTACTCTTAAAGATTTTCTCAGGTATGTTGACCAGAAGTTAATAAACATAAGGCAAAGCATTTATCGTCACACCTCTTATCACCAGGTCTTTACGGGAACCGTTAATTACTGTAGGATTATGGGCGGACTTCGTTCGCGCCACTACTATTACTGATAAACAGGACGCTGACGCTGCTTTGTATCAGGCGATTTCGGAATTACCTCAGCCTAACAGAGATACGCTTGCTTTCCTAGTATTACATTTACAAAGAGTATCGAGCAGTCCGGAATGCAAAATGCCTATAAGTAATCTTGCCAAAGTTTTCGGACCCACTCTGGTTGGTTATAGTTGTCAGAACCCGTCGCCAAATTCTTTACTCACAGAGACCAGAAATCAAGTTGCGGTAGGTTTCCCAGCGTGATAGAAGGTTCGAAAGAAATGTTAAAACGTATTAATATTGTTACAGATAGTTGAAAATCTGTTGAAAATCCCCTCAGATTATTGGGCAAATTTCGTGAATCCTGAAAATTTACATAACGTTGCTACTCACAAAACAGCCGAATTAAGGCATACACCATCCACGGAGTCTTTACTCAAACGTAGTACATCTCGCGGTTTCTTTAATACTCCTCTTGCTTCTAGGTACGTGTATTTTTTCATTTCCTATTTAAGCAATTGCTTGACGTATATTCTATGTTTTTTTTTTTTCTGTAACTGTTGCAGTCGAACATTTATGAGGAGAAATAAAAAGTATTTCGCAACACCACCCTCTAGAGCAGGTTTTTAAAGAGAATAGGTACGTATACGTTACTTAAAACCAAGGTACAAATATTTGCATTAATTGTCGCATATTTAAATATAATTACACTTTAGTATTTACAAATGTGCAACACAATAATTCTACGTTTTGTTTGAAAACCTGCAAATAACATGTTGCATAATTTCACATTAAGAATAAGTTCCATTAGGTTACAATTACTACTGTGTTGGAATTCAAAGAAATTAAACTATTAGTAATATAATGCATTAAATATATAATTATTTTGTACATGTGAATAAATTATTATCAATTGATAATTTCAATGTCCTTTTTTTTAATTGAGTCTAAAATGTAGTTATATCTGAATTTCGTACAACACGTTACATCCGTGAAGATATGTAAATGTTGCGATATTTCTTTTCATTTATTAACACTGAGACGTGTAAAAATTTCTATTCCTACAATATATGACGTGTAAAAATTTCTCTTACTACAATATAACTTCGTGTTCGAAATATAAATACATGGATGAGTAACAAAAATTATAAATTTATTATTACTAGTTTCGTAAAAACAACATGTGCCTTACGCAAACTAAAGTAAACTCGCAAATGTATATTACAAACAACGTTTTTTTAAATTCATTTACAACTGCTCCTTCAAATATTACCAAATATTTTCGATTTGTACATACTTTCTTTATCATCTTAATAATAATAATCACCATATTTGTATCACAAATATATGTTACAATTTAAAAGAATTCTTCTTCAATAATTTATAAAAGAGACGCACAATCGATTATGGCAAAAATAAATTCTTTCATTGCTGTAACAAAAGTGTAAGCCCATGAGATAGTACCTATTTAATACTCCATGCTTTAAAACGTTCGTGTGCCTGACTTTTCTTTGATTTCCCAACAACATTCCCAGAAGTGCTTCAGTCTATTATCTCCATTCGAACAAAAATGTCTAAAATCTTGAATGAGTTTCTTTTGAAATAATTCATCGCCGGCTAGCGTCGATGACGACTTCCATTTTCGACTGACCATGTGATTCCATGACCAAAGAAATCCAATCTATAAAAGACGAAACTGTTTCCTCCATTTCTTTCCAAAACATACAACTAACTTACCCTTCTGTCCATGCTGTAATCATTTTTATTTTTCCCGCTAACATGTCTCGTAATGTAAGCCTCGTGCGGACTAGGCTGATCAGGATGAACTGGATACCCTTTTTGTCCTGTATTTCGTCTCACGACGTTCGTAGACGTTCTGGGACGAAACCTCGTGTTCGTTGTGGAAGGAATAAGTATAAATGCGTTGCCAGTCATGTGCACGTATTGGTGATCATTTTCTGTACTCTCTATGAGACATGGGATAAAGCCGAATCTCTGTACAATCGTTTCTTGGAACAGAAATAGTCGTTGTGCATAGGTCTCTTCTCCAAATTCTGCAATCAACATCTTAATGTGATTATCGTGATACATCATCTTCTGTAAATATTATATAATAACAAACCTTCGAAAAGAGGTTGTTTATTTGTCACAAGACATTCTGTGTTGAGCGGTATAAATATAGGCCCTCTCAAAGGATCGCTTTTCAAAGTGAATGGCAGCGCTAGTAGATCACTGGGAATAGGGACCATTTGAATCCCACACGTTTGAGCCTTTCGTTGCCATACGAAAATCTTTTCAAAATCACATTTGTTATCAGTGCCACGTGAAGCTTCACTTCGTATAGTGTGTAGACAGGGTCGAATTAAGACACTTAGATGCCTTAAGCATATAAAATTAGGTTTACGGAGCACTAATTTTACATTACTTTATGAAAATAACGATAATCTCAATAATTGTAACTTAGAAATATATTAGAACGCGTCCCGTAAACCTAGTGTTAATGATTAATTCAGCCCAGTACATACGTAGAATATGATTAATTATATTATTACAAGGTCAGCAACTATGCTGCCAGACGATGCTACCCATTGTACTACAAGCTCATAAGAATGGTCCACTTTGTAGACGGACTGGTACCTCAAATGACCCCATTCGATTCTGTCGCTCTTATTATTTATATCGATATCCAAATGAGTATGCTTGTACGGTGGAGCTACAAGACAGTAGACAACGTGTAAGAAACCAGAAATAAAATAATGGTATATTATAAAGTATCACTTCAACTTACCTCGCCATTCTGTGTCCTGCACACAATCTATCAAATCCAAATCGTCTTTGAGAAACGGTGGCACATTTGACTCGTCGACTGTATCACAACTGGGTATATTTATCGGCGAAGATATCGTTGGGAAGGTTCCCACGGAAGTAGGTTCACACCAACTCTTTGGTGCCTTTATTTCTACTTCCACCCATTCGTTCTCGAAGCTTTGCAAATCACCGGTGGGTGAAAAATAATCTGTTGCTTCAAAATGAAAATGTTGCACACATGATTATCATGACTAGCTTTTATACAATGTTCGAAAAGTAGTTCTTCTTACCCCTTTGATTTTCCTTATCTTGCACCACGTGGTACAGATAAAATCCTAAAATGAATGGTTTGGAAAAATCACCGGAAGCGTGGCAGATCAACTTGTCTTGAATCATGCCCTGGACCAGAAGATGCAATTAGAACTAGTTCGATCATAAACGGCCTTGGCCAGGTAAACTGGCGCGAGGAGAATTTTTCTTACATTCATAATGTTGATTGCGCCTTCCACTGTCACTCCACCTTCTATACGATTATTCAACCACTGCACAGCGTCCGCGCTAACAAATGTTTGACTTGGTAGCGATGGATGTTGCGTGAGGAACCCTACTCCGGATTGCGGATGTTTCATTGCTTCAAGAATTTCATTATTCGGCGCGGTATTCTTTATCTTCATCAGCTCCATATTTACACTATCAATAATATTAATATATTAATCACGAGGGTAATTATGTATGCAAATAATTAGACAGGTTCATCATTCAGTCTACCTGTCTTCGTTAGACTCGAAATGGTCTTGTTGTTGTTCAAGCGAAAGAGGTAATACAGCTTCACTAGCTGGTGAGATTCGACCTCTGTCCATTACTTTAGAGCCTGACCTGATAACGATAGGAAAATAAAGTTACAAAATATTCCCATGGTCCAAAAGGTGCAAGAAGGATAGCAGATAGAGTGACTGAAAAATTAAGCCATATGAAAAGCCACAAAATTTCTTTGCTTATGCACATCGTTGCATTGATTTCAAACCATCATTGTAACAGAATCTTGTATCAATGATATGTATGCACAAAATTAAAAAATTCTTTTTCTTTCTCTACAATTTATAGCTTTTGAGATAAATAATCATATATGACTTGCTACTTCAACTGTGAGGGATACTTTCACTCCCAAGATATAAATTATGACTGTCGAAAAAATTAGATGTTATCTAACAATTAAAAATTGAGAATAATCATTTTTATTGTACTATATTTTCTTTTAAATTATTGAAAGATTTTGTAAGAGTCTGTTATAGTCATACATAAAATGGAAAAAATGCAGTATCGATACGCGTGATGTGTACATACATATCCAGCCGTTCATAGCGTATATTCAGTTTTATAGTTGAAATTAAAAAAGTAAAACCAACCTGTTTGGCACGTGGCGAGGAGTGTCGAGGCACGTGCGGGCAGTCGCAGCGGTATTCACTACATGTCTCTCCTGTACAGAGAACCCCGTCACTCCCTCACTCACTACCAATATTCTCTACTCTACAGAGCATTCGTATCTTGCAGAACTTTATTCATTTATTTTGAACATTCATCGCAACGATACCTTTCTCCAAGTTTGAAACAAACCGTTACAAATACTCTGTATCTTATATTAACTAAATGATGAAAAGAAAGATAGAAGCAGCTGAAAGATACAGAAAGGGTACTATGTACAAAGATTTTTCAAACATTTACAAGTACAGCCTTTTCTCTGTCCCGATCACATCCCTTTCAGAAATAGTGTGTCTTACAAGTACCATCATCACCATAATGTAAGCATGTGTCATTCTTAAGCACAGTGTATGGTATCATACTTAACACCGCATGACAAGTGTACCAAAACTGCATATAAACAGATCCTCTTATCTCCCATCCCTCGATAAAACATGCAGATGTGCAAATTGTAAAAAGATGTGTGTCTGTATGCATACATTGAAAAAAGGTACACTTATAATAGTTTGTATACACAAAATTGCATTGTTCAATTTACTATGAACTCAACTGACACTGTGTTGTCGAAGATACTATATAATATAGCTTTCTAGAAGTATAAAAAATGATGTCTTTGCTGAGATAAAAGTCAGAAAAATTATGCGATTGTCTGGTCGAAGATGAATCGATAGCTATGTACCTATTAAAAAAAGGAATTCTGTTTAACAATCGAATGCATGTAGCGCCAAGCAAAACAAGCAAAATGAAAAGAACCATCAAACATCAAAGAATTGCAATGGTCCACCATCACAAAAAAAAACAGATATACTGCGGGCTATACCATAACATCTGCACAAAGCAACAAATGCTGGAATCGTTAATTTAAGCTTGTTCAAACCTTGGTCTTGGTTTCTCTGGTAGACGATTGCTTCCGAGTCGCTCCCTGAAGGGAGAGCTGCCAACTAGACTGGTCTGAAAAGCATGATGAAGAGTACGGGTAACTGTAAATGTATGAGAAAGCTTCGTGATCATGAAGATGTATATCTGGTTTGTTTAACTGTAATGATATAATCGTTAATATTATATTAAGAGAGGAGTATTAAATTATGAAAAATAAAAGAAATAAATTATACAACATTTTGCATTACATAAAAGCTTGCTAAATCATGTGCGCATTCGAGGCATATAACAGGCATGGTTGCATTCGTTCGTGAGATTATGTTGTGTAAGCTGTCTGGAATGTCTTGTATTGTACAGTATGTTTATGGTATTACTAACCAGCGTTTTTGTTGCAACTAATAAATATCAAATAGTAAATAAAACTTATTGTTTGCAAGAAAAACCCTGGCTCGTAATAGCGTGAACACCTGTAAAATTCTATAAAATAAAGTGTTTCAATTTAGTTATAGTTAAATGTTTTTTCGAGAAACAGATTGAATAGTGTTGACGCAGAGAATAAAAGACACTGAGAATTCGAAATTATTCCTAAATTGCCAAGAAGGCAGAGTGTAGCTTGAAGCCTAAAGTAGAGTGGTGTCATCGACACCTGGTTCAGCGTATTGAGGCTACAGGATGCGAGGATATACCTGGTTAGTGAGGACTATCAGGCTCGTGCTGTGCCTGCGTCTGGTCAAATGAGAGGCAGGATCTCTTGGGGGAACACCACCTAGAGTCGAAGGGTTCTGAAACATATCATGCTAAATACCCCTCCCTATACTAAACATTCCACTAGCCTATTTGAGCCTACTGTTATGTGTATATATTTCGTGTAATCGTGTAATTTCGGCATTGGCAACTCACTCTCTGGTAATATTATTCCAAACAAAGTTATACCAAATGAAAATAGTTAATGTCAAATAAAAATTCATTTATCTCGAGAGTGTTATCTCTAATATTACTTGAATACCACCAAAGCTGAACAAAATGAAAATCGTGCTCTTCTCGTCTCATACTCATAGTAGACGGCGTGTTACTATTTGTTATGTGTCCTACTCATCTAGTGCACCATGTAGGACCACACTAAATATCAAAAAGTGACACTGTGACAATACTTTTGCACACGCACTTGCGAGATAACAAGTTTTTGATATCAAATCAAAATAATACATACTAAATAACAAATATGTACTCAAAAATAAAACGAAAGCATTTAAATAAATTGCATTAATTAGGCGTTGTACATCAGGCATGCGACATCCAGTTTCAGAGTGCGATAATGTAGCGTAATACATTTGATGATAGTAATAATAATAAATTGTGGAACAAAATCATTTTATCAGTTAAATAGAAAACAATGTCAAGGCACCTTTTATCGGACACTAAAAAAGGATTATCCATTTAAAATCTTGTTTACCTACATAAAAACCCAATAATTTGTAATAATTTACCAGTTCCAACGAGTGGAACAGTTAGACTATATTATCAAATAGTTATTCCAAAACAATTACCCAATTTTTGTTGGGATTCTGACGTCGTATTTTGTTGGGCCACAATTCAATAAACCGCAGAAACCCATCCATTAGAGAAACTTGATCTGTAGTGGTGAGAGGTGTGTATATATCACATCTCGACGATCCTTCTAAAAATTTTCGAGTCACCGTGTTATGCAAAGGCAGTAGAAATACACGAAATCTCCAGTATTTAAGAGCCTGTAAATTTTTAATTGCGATACTTAATAATTTCATTTTAATTTTCATGTGTTTCGATGAGATCAATTATACATACCTCCACTAAAGCAAAATCGGTGTGACCCCTTGTACAAATATAATGATCCAGATAATTCCAATTGTAATTTTCTAGTTTTTCTGTCGTAAAAGACACCCACGATACCTCATATGTATCGTGATGCGGTGCATGAAATCGATAACGATAATGAATATTAAATGGTGGATAGGGGTGCCTGCAAATGCAAATGATAAAAATATGTTCTGTTAATTTCGTACCAATTCTTATAATAAAATTTGTATTGCCAACTTAAGGGGATTATTTACCTTGGCCGATATCTCGTAACAGTTATACTGTTATCAAATAGAGATATCTTATGAAAAATTCTACCAATACTTAACAAATACTCTTCCTTGGGTTCTGATTCGGTTTGCCGACCGCGCATTACAGTACTTATTGCTGGGACTGCACTACCAGGTGTATTACTTTGATTTTTGTTATTTGTGGGTAGGATAATCAATTGGAAACCCTTAAGAAAAAATGTTTGTCCACATTGTTAAATACAATTGAAATGTGTACGAAAGAGTTTACGTTTGAAGTCCTGATCAAATTATTGTAACGAGTACCTGCGCTAACCGTTGCGACACAAGCTCTTTAAACACCTCTGCAGTTGTTAAAGGCTTTTTATATATCGCCCGCTGCTGTGCAAAATCAGTATTAACATCATCCGGCAGGAGATTGTAATCTGAGACAACATAATCATTTTGCAAACTCCTTTTGTCTGGGAAATAATCTGTGGTAATAGGTAAACATGCTGGAATTGTCAGTGATTTCCAATCGACACCTAAAATTCAATTTATAAGATAGAAATACATACGTTAGTTTTGAATTAGTAGAAATAGTGGATATTATATCCGTATATAACATTGAATAGGGACATATGTGTGTGTCAAAGTAATTCCATTAGTGCATTATTAAAAGTGCTACTAATATTACTTAAACATGCAATGCAAAATATATTAATTGTAATATAATCCGATAGATCTTCAACATAATGAACAACACAGGTTCATACTATGAAGCATAACAAAAAAACTGTATGGAACTTACAAAATACAGTATTAAATTAAGTATATTGTATATACAGATTTATGCATAGTTGGTGCAACCAAATTACAGTCTACACAGAGAGGAGCATGTGCTAAGCTAATACAGAAGTAAATTACTATCTAATTATTAGTTTTTAATGCTACGAGATAATACATACTATAGAGACACATTATCCATAACAAAGAAATTAGGCGTCCCCTACACGGTCAATCAGGAATGACATGATTGAACTGTCAGACTGTCATTCCTGACTGCAATCCGCTCCAACCACGAAAGAACCAATGAAAATTAAATTAAAAATTAAATGTAATTTTCACAGCCAATGAAAATTATCTCGAAATTCGTCAGTCCATTTCATCAGTCCGTCAGTATTCAATCAGAATGACAGTCACGATTGACATTCTGATTGACCGTGTAGGGGACGCCTAAGGATTAAAGCTGTATGACAAAGTGAAAGGAGTATAAAGCAGATGAAAGAATGTTTGAAGTATGCAAAGATCTAGAATAGAAACGACCTCGTGAAAAACAAATGGAAATCTCAAACAGTGTGAAGGTACAAAATAAACAGAAACGAAAAGTAATCGAAATCTTTCAAGTAGGTGTACACATCATAATAATGACAATAATAATATATACACAGAACGAATCGCTACAAACAAAACACCTAAGCATCCCTAACAATACGACAAAAGTTATATTGTTCAAGGGAACTAACAAATTTTTTGTTTGACATCATTTTTATGGTCATTTGTAGATCACCGATATTAAATCGTCGTAACTATAAAATAAAAAATACATGGTCTTATTTTAAAAAATATATCAATGGCCTTGAGAGTAAACTAACAAAAAATCGTTCACATTGTAAAAATCATTTTATATATTGTTCTTCCATCTTCATTTCGGAACAGAGATATTTAAGCATTTTGTTTCTTATGATTCACCCTGTATATTTGTAATGTCCAACAGACTATGTAAACAAACTACTTTGAAACTAGAACTTTTTGATGTCTGGTGGAGAATACATGCACAGAAGACTGATAAGAACTTCAGAAAATAAAGAACAAAACACCTATAATTTCAAGGCCCTAAAAATAAATGTGTACCATAACCGAATCAACCCCCAATAACGTATGGACGCTAACCTATGATTGCTGTATAATGTGACATCATAGTTGTACATCACACACGCGTCAATGCGTCCAGTGTTGCATCCCAATAAGACGTACCATAGCATGGAAATAAATTTAACATTATTCATATAAATGATCAATGATATCGAAAAATAAACATGATTACATCTAAGAATGAAAATACTTCTTATGCATGATGATTACATGATCGTGTACCAAACATATATTCGATATATATACATACATGACAAGAATAACTTCCTTTTAAAGTATACACCAACTATTTTCATTCTTTAAAATATAGTTCATCACAATACATTAGTCAGTTTTTTTGAAGTATTAATCGTCAGTAGGAAACTTAATTTTTAAGAGCTGGTATTTTCTGCATTTGCTAATATGATAATAGCTCTACCAAAATATAATTAATATTATGCATTGCAAAATTTCAGTCCTTATGTGATCGAAAACTGTTTCAAAATTCTTTCCTCAAACTGTAAACTCGTTTCATGATAACTTGTGAATAATAACATGGCTAGTATTGTTATTTTGGATGAATTATATAATATTGTTTGCTAATCTATCCGCCTTATAATATTCTTATCGAGTAAACATATGCAAACCTGTAGTTAATGCTGGTGTCCACTCCTGTTCACCAGTGGCACCCCATAACAATGTCAGAGACTTATTTCCAGTGGAAGATATTGGGTTTCCAGCCTTATCATTGCTCGACAAAGACAGATTTAATTTTTGTGGTTTACTTTTAGCATCTATAAAAAAATGGTGTAATCACTTTCTAATGATTTACGATATATGTAACCAAAATAAAATACTAACGATCGTGGAATTGATTTGAATTGGGGATCTCTGTATGTTCCATTGGTGATCCACTTACGGTAGAAAAGGCATCACTCTGAGGTTGTGAACACATTTGTGCTGGCACAGCTTGATAATGATGTTGTTGTATCAGCACACCCGTTGGACCTATGACATTAGTTTAATTTGTTTAAATAGCTACAGTCACAGTTCACCTTCTTATCTGTATAGTTATAGTTTTCTACCTTTTGGGAAAATATGTGTCCACCTCCTTCTGTTGCTAGTAAGTTTTATCGTAACATGGGAAGGGTCGAAAGGGTTGATAAGTGCCCTACTGGGTCTAATGATACTTGTTGGTTGAGATATTGCGTTTGTTGGACTCCCTGCACTACCAACAACTGGTCTAAAGGGTGGCGATATTTCTGAATCTGTTAAATCGCTTTTAATCGATGTTCTTGATTCTATAGAATTGAAAGTAAATTCATATTTAATAGAAAGTAAACATTATTTTCGGAAGTTGTATGTCCATGAATATTTCGAACGCATACCATTAACTTCTCCATTCGATTCGCTACTGGCGATGTCGTCGGTTCTATGAGGTATTGAAATCGCTGCACTTCTTGTTGCAACTATCGGAGTAGAATGCAATTCAGGCGGTGGATGATGAATATCAGGATCAGACATTTTTCTTTTTAAAAGTTTCAATATATGTGCATTATTATGCGTTTCCATACTAGCAACACTCGTCTTCTTGGTTCTGGTCGTAACTCGTTGCAGGCTACTCACATAAAATGTTAATCTTCAGTATTTCATTAATAACTCTCGAACAATATTAACATGTACTTATATTGTACCTGGAAGTGTGTACAGAAGGTAATTGAAACACTTGTGCATCATATGCATCATAGTCAAATAAACTATTGTGTAAACATTCTCTGGGGTCTTCTTGTAGAAGCTTATTTTTACATTGCAATTTTCCATTTTCTAGCGATGATTGTTTTGACACCCTTTGAGGAAGTTTTATGCGAGGTATGAACGTTGAGTAAGGAATCTTTTTATTTGTTGAGTAGAAGCTGAGATTAATCCAGTGTGGCATGCTGTAGTCGTCTGGTGCATTTACAGACGTATCCTTATTATGAAACTAAAAGTATATGTAGTGTAATATTATTATTATGATGCCAATAATAATGTTCGAATATATCGGAAGTACCTTTAATAAAGGAACTGCGTGTAATGGTTGTTCTCCAACGCACACCAGGTCGCTACCGACTCCGTTATCGATAATTCTTTGTTTTGTAACGTTCGTCAACTCTCTATCAACTTCGAAAACACCTACACCAGGTGTGATTACCACTGACAATTGACCAGTTCTATCAAAACTACGATCTAAGTAATGTTTTTCAAACACTGCAAGAGAATCAGATTATGAATGATATATCGAAACTTAATATCATCATAATTACACGATTATATTACCATTTAATGACATATTTAAGACTTCTAAAAAATTTCCTTGTGCTGCCGTTGAATTCACTGCTTTTGGTATAACATCGCCTGGCTTTTGATGGTACTCTAAAACAATTTTTTGATAATCTGTAAACAGCTTTCGCAATTGCACTAATACATTGCTCCAATCTTCGAATCGTTCGTTTTGTACAACCACCCTATAGAAATCCTCATAAAATCTTCCTCTGTAATCGTGTTGTAAACATTCGCGCATATGATTTGGAAATTCCTCCAAACTAGTGGCATTGTAAAATGTTCTTGAAAATAGAACTATTGTTACTTCGTGGTTGCTGCCATTTTTCTTCCATTTTTGGAATAAATCAGCTAAGAAACCATTAACTGCTTTTTCAAAGTACAGATCACCATGGATATCAAAGTCCCACATTTCAGAACTCATTTGAATGAAGAGGTACACCATGCTTGTTGAAGAACGAAATACCACCTAAAAGCAAAGTTTCTTGAACCTACTGCTTTATAGATATTTAAAGTTTTTTATGTGAAGATAAAAACCTTAGTGTCATTATTTATAACACCACAGGCAACCCTGTCTCCTTGCGACCACATCTCGCACACTTGACATCTTATGCTACCTCCGCAGAATTCAATTTTCTTGTTCATGTACACACAAGTATTGACCTAATGAAAGTTTCTATGAATTATTAATAAATCTATACCTATATCTGGAAGTAAGTAAAATGATCTACCAAGCTATTTTTCAGCCTCCACATTTCACTACGCCCCAAATATTGATCTTTGAAAGTAAGTTCGATAGAATCTAAAGCTACATCATCTGGATTTACAACGTTCATGTAGACATCTCCGAATGTTCTTAATTGGAACATCGTTGCTATATTATTCTCCACGCTAATCGCCTCACGTCCTTGTAGGTCTTCTTTAAAACATGTGACTTGCAGCAGCAGTCGACTGAATTCAACCTCTGGTTGATAAATCTCGACCACATCTCCAGTTTTTATACCAGGATGATCTTTCGGATTAATTATCAGATCTTCTTCGCTAAAGGTCTTTTGATGTACTATTAACTTATAAAGCTTCATTTTTAGCCCATTACTCTGTTGATAATAGTTTAACTGTAATATACCAGAAAAGTAAATTATGAAATGAAAAATCCAATGCTCTGCATATATAGCTTTGAAAAGCAATAAAATTACTATCAATATTTACCCAACATAAAATATTTCTTCAAAATATCCAAAGTATTGCTTTCTGTACAATACATTCGTGCGTTTGTCAACAATACATTGTTAAAAGATGCCAATACGTTGTCATTGTCAAAAAATAAACAAATGTGTGTTGTTATGATTTACATGGACTTCCAACAGCTTTTCCACCTCTGACTTATTTTCGTATGCATTCTACTGCATCAAAATAACGATAATTGTTGTTTATTTACCCTAATATATTAGCACTGTGCACAGGGGAGAAGAATTAACATCAAAATCAACATCGAAATTTGCAGTGTACTTTATTCTTCAGAATTTTGGTGACACGCATCTGTTTTTTTAGAAAAATGTAACTAAATAAATAGTCATCACGCTTCTCTTATGCGATCGATATAATTTACTTGATAACCGTGTGCAGTTGAATTGGTTACATATATGAGAAGATATAATGTGATCACGCTATCACAGACACAGACTTGAAAGATCCATTAGTAAAAACAACACAAATTTGATAAAAGTGGGAAGAACCTTGCACCAAACATTATTTGAAATCAAATTTCAGATGATAAACAAATAGTTTCATGTTATCACAAACTGGTAACCCATATTACGATTGACACATAATCAACAAATTATGACTACCGAAGCTTGCGTATTAACATTACGTAAAGTCTACATATTACTATTCACTATGCTTCCGTGTCAGTAGAAAATTTACATTATGTTTCAACTTCGTTTTATTACATCATGTTTTTAGTGCAGTTTAGAATGCATTAATTTCAGAATATGGCTGACTTTGTTGTGCAGAATTTAAATACGAATGCAGTGTACAGTGTACACTGTATGATTGTGAGTTAGAGATTGGATTTATTGAAATACACATTCAACGTTTATTAAAAATAGAAAAATCAATAAAACAATATTTAAAGACATGTTTCATATTCCTGTAATATATTTACGTATTACAATGTATTTTTACACTATTGGAACAACTTTGTATTTCAGTAGCTAGCGACGAATAGTGATTCAGTATTCAAGGCTGTCTATATTTCATATATAAACGTAGGAAAAATATTCCTTTTTGTTAAAGGAATTTTGCCTTTTTTCTCTTATAACGAAAAATATTTTTTATTTCTTGGGAGATTGTTTATGAAAACAAACATTTCCAGTAATTGTAGGGATAATAAATTAGCCATAGAATTATATGCTTGTGCTATCTAACGGTAGACAGTATGTACTAATTGGCTAGCAACTTGGACATTTTATCGTAGATGACACTATCATTTTTTTGTTGTGTTTATTTCAATAATTTAAATATTTAATTATTACATGGTTGTTCGTATTATTTGTTTCTCAATATCATTACGTAGTTGTTTTATGAAATAATTCTATCAACCACGAAATTTATTCTTCATTCATAATAATTTCGATTTTCCATATTTCATTTCTTGATATTATACAATTGGCTATTGAGTGAGAATTGAGTAAGAATGTGCAGTACATAATTAGATGTTTTATAATAATTTCTATATTTCATCTTACGAGAACGGCCTTCTGCTATAATGTGTTCGATAACAACCTTCAAAGAAAAGTTATAAGAACGTACTGTATATTCAATGTTTTAACTATTCCATTAAGTAACTCAGTTTCAATTATAATTGTGAGAGGAATTTGAATGTTGAATTTCTGCTGAATGATGAATCCTTGTGATGATGTAAGTATTTATATACATACATACATATATATATATAGTAAGATGTAGAAATAATTCGGAATTCTACTCTTTATTATTGCACGAGGTAATTACTATTTCTTTCATATATATACATATAGTAAGGTACCTCTTTCGAGTTTCTATAATGAATTTTCAAAAATTCTATTACTTAGAAATAATAATTAAGTCACATACTCTACTAGTGTTACACAACATAGTCGCTGTTGCGTAATTTATTCTATACATACTTACTCTACGTGCATTTTGAAAGTTATTGCGGTTTGGAAATGCAGTTGTGTAATGCAGCTATTGTGCAGCTATCCAGCAGCTATCGCAGCTATGCAGTTTTTGTTGCGCAAATGCAGGGCTACCATTTGGTCGGGAAGTTCCTAGGAATGCGGCGTCTGCTAGAGCACTGACAGTGCGTTGTTATCGGAAAGAGTGTCGTTTTCATCGGAATCTAATCAGTTATAATAACTGAGAAGTATTATATCTGTAATGTGATATTGATAATTAAACCTTAAATAATGTATATTGTCGGTGTTTCGCTGTCAGTAGCTTACTCTAACTATAGTGTTAACCGTACTACGATTAGTCATACCATGGAAGATGTCTAACCTATGTACAATGTTTCTAATGTAAAGCATCAGTGTGATTGTCATCTAAAACCTGAAAAACCATCTGATTAAATGATGAGAGATGCGTACCAGGGGCCTGCTATTGTTCCTTATCTGCATAGCAGGGAGCAGTATTATCTTCATTGCTTTCAGCAGCCAACGACCCTCCATTCAGACTCTGGTTACAGAGACTCACAAGCAACTACGTAACTTCCAAGTTAGTAATCATTGCTCCGATAATACCAAATTATTCTAGCAACTTTTATAACAATGTCTATGTTCTATTTTGTCAGGAAAATCTAAAAGATGTTGAGGAGAAACGCTTGGTAACAGACTCTAAGTATCTGGCGATGCTTGGTTTAGATGGGCAAACAAGCACAACACCGTATAGTCTTAAATCACAAAATGTGACTGTTATCTCTCTGATAAGGCCAGGAAACGAGCAGCACATTTACGGCTTTGTTAGAAATGTCAGTCACTTTTTGCCAAATAATAGTATTGTCATTTATAGCGTTGGATTAAATGATGATTCTTTGCAAAACATTAGAGCAACTTGTAACTCCACGAAGTGTAACGTGACTCAGTTTGACACGAGCCTGTTTCCTACACATGTCGAAGACGATAGACTGCATGTTTATAGACCTTTAGTTATTCAGGTAACGAATGTGCCTTGTTGAGGTGTCTACCAGCACAACGGTAATTAACACGATCGATAAAAAATAGTGAAATACTCTCTTTATGTATCACAGACAGCTTTAAACACATTAGGAAACATATTGTACATGGATTCGAATGTGCGTTTGAATTCATCAGACATTTCAAAGTACCTTTCACCGAAATCTGGGATTTTAACTTGGCCTACGAGGCACGCCATTAGCTCCTTGACGCATCCAAAGATGTATGAATATTTTCACGTTTCTGCGGAAAGTTTTTTCTTTCTTCCTTTAATAAGAGCATCACAGTTAGTTATTTGGAATGTTAAAGAAATTAGAGAGAAAGTAATGTTGCCATGGGTTCAGTGCGCCCTAACAAGAGACTGCATTTGTCCCATTGGTACGTATGTTAGAAATAAATTTATTCAGTTCGAAAAACATAAAATAGACAAATTGTTGTAAAAACAATTTATGTACGCTGTTATAGGAGCTCAATCGGCAGGCTGTCGATTTAACAAAAAACCACAATACCGGTACTCTGGTTGCCACGCATACGACACTTCTGCACTGAATATCGTGCTCGGAATGCACTTTAATTTCGACGACACGTATTACGTCCATCAGGAGCGAGAAACATATTTCAATAAGATTGAACCCGATGAAATCACAGAGGAGTATCTGATGACCGCCAGACAGAACAATGCTACCGAATCGAACTTAAAAAACTTCATATCAACTGAACGCTAATTCCTGTACGATCTCAATTCATTTTGGGTCGAGAATCAAGTGATACGTCGAACAAGCACAAGTTAATATAAGGGTACATAATAAAAGTTAAAAGAAATAAAAAACAAATAAAGACTTAAGCTTAAATAAACTATCAGTACTTACTACCTGCAAGAAATAAAAACATTTTTCTCTGAAACGGTGTTTCATAGATTAGAGTACATTTTCATTACAAGCTTCATTTACAATGCTCTAATTCGTTGGACACTGCTCATTCATGAAATATAGTAAAATTGCAAATCATTTTTTAGCACTATTATATTTTAATATTTCATTTTTCATTTGTACGATGTTTTTCAATACTCCTGTGCCATGCTTTCTGATTATAAAAATTGGTAACATGCGTTGAGCCAGTTCGCGCAGTCGAGATTTAAGAAAAATTATCCTAGCGAGGAGGCATCCTTGTAAAAAATTTTTAAATAATTATAAGCGGTGCTATATGATTTATTATCGGCTGCACGTTTGATCTAAGAAAAGAGGGACGTTCGGACGGAGCATTATTTTTATAATGTTCGAACGCTGCAAACGGAAAACCCGCCGCGTTCGAAATATCGAACATCGCCGAGCGTGATCTATTTTCGTTGCGAAAATTGTCCATGGTGAATCAACTAAACCACTGTCGAGTCTTGGTTGTGTAGCGTGACCAGAAGTCGCTTAACGGAGGGTGTTCCTTCCGGCTGAAGGCGACACCCTCGTAAATATCAAAATCTGCGCGCGAATCGTGCGGCGAAACAGCTCCGTGGCAACATTGAACGAATAACTCACTAAATCGCAAAGCGAAACCAATTAAACGTCGCCGTTTAAGAGGGGATTCGTCATTGTTTGTGAGCGAAAAGTGCAACATCGCGTGGATGATGGACGAATGCGCATCCACGAGTTCTATCCGAACTCTTCGGAGCTAACTGGAAAACGCGATCCGCAAGCCAACGATATGTGACGTGCCTCTAGAAAAATTCGACACACTTTTGTCTGATTATCAATCCACATCGGTATATTACTGAGTCAAGGTTAAGAGCACTTGACACAATGGTTGACAGCGACGCTGACAGATGGTACGATTGGAAACGAGATAACTTTAATCAAATGCTAAATGGAGGGGACGTTAACGTCTCGAGTGATATGCGTCTGGCTGCATCCGATCGGTCGAATCCGTTGACCTTCAACGACAGTCAGAAAGACATCAGCAACGGTCTGATCCCTTCGAGCTCTAGGTCCGGCGCAGAAGTTCGATTTATTAATCCAGCGATTTACGCCGAGACCTTGAACAACGAAGATGAGGAACGCGAGATTCAGATTCGCGTGAAGGTCAGCTCCAAAGATCATGGGGCCACGATGGAAGGTAATTGCGGCGATTCTTCGGAAATGAGCGACATAATGTCCACGTTGTCTATCAAGAATGATTTAGCGACCTCGTTCGAAGACCACGTCGGCGACCAAATTTCAGCCCAGGACACGTATCGTTGTTACTCGCTAAATTCGCCGGTTGCCTCCTTGGAGAACGGACCGTTGCGATCAAAGTCTGTCGTCTCGTACAGACCCTCCAACAGGGTTGAAAGAAGGTGCAGGATTGTTGGCAGAGCCGACGGAAATGACGAACTTTGCTCCGCCAGATTACTCGACCCGGAAGTGCAGAGGTACTCGGTGAATTTGTGTGCGAATACTCGCGATTGTTTGTTGTCTTCAGTATTTTTTCATTAATCCGATGGCCGAATCAATTTATCTTCTGCGCAACAGTATTGGGTAGCTAAATAGATAGTTGGCTAAGCTGATACTTTTAGCTTAACTAGCTAGCTAGGCAGCTAAAACCAGCGGTTTCTTCTCATTGTTAGTGGAATTGCTTCAATGATCTTTAAACAATACTAGGACATTAATTAATTGGTGTTAATTTATTTCGAAAATGATATGTTGAATAAAATGAAGCTAGTGAGAACAGAGTATAGTATGTTTCGTTATTCAAATCCTGACACATAGGTATACTCTGAACGGACATCGTGTCGTGCAAGTTTCTACAGCCTCGTTGTCCAGCATCAGTATCTCGGAGGCAAGGTCGACAAACGATGACCTCTTGAAGAAGATCCCCTATAGTGAATGGATGCGGAGGAAGCAGCAGGCGGCGCGTCAAAAGAAAGATGAAGAGGACCAAGTCGAGAGGAGAAAGCAAATGGACATAGATCAGCTAGCTCGTGAGAAGGAAGAAAGAGAATCTCGTGAACGCGAGAATTTTCTGAGGTGGACCGAGAGGAAGAGGAAAGAAGAAGAGAGGAAGAAGCAGATGGTAGCGAAGGAGATGGATATGCAGAGGAAATTGAAAGAGTTCGAGGATAAAAGTGTTGTGATGAAGACTCTGTGTCTTCGACAGTGGGAGCATAAGAAGAAGGAAGAGGAGAAAGGTATAGAAGCCAGTTTAGCATTGTTTTAGTTAAATTGATGTGTCCGATGTTCGCGTAGCTCGTCAGAAGAGAGAGGCGATGAAACAGAAGCAGATTGATGAGGAAAAGAAGAAGAGGTTAGACGAGAGCACAAAGGCTTACGAATTATGGCGGAAGAACGCGCGGAACAAGCCTAAACCTGCTACGCAGGGACTTTTGCGTTAGTTTCGCCGCTTTACTTTATATTCTGACTATTCTACTATCGAGAACTGCTATGTCAATGAAAGTGACTTCGTCACTTCTGGAGACTTAAATGATCATGAACACAGATGGAGGGATCGTTGCTTACATTTTTTATTAAATTAGCTATGTTCTTCTAGTGGGATTTCAAGGTAACCGATCAGCTTTTACCTTTTAAAAAGCAGCAAAGCCTTGGGGATTATGATTGATCATTGTTGAAGCTTAAGTAGTCTTCCTAGTTAGAAGGATTGTAAAAATTGCCTGCATTTCCTTTTACAGTTTTTTCTTTGCAGAACTTTTCTCTCGCAAATGTTCGAATACTTTCGTGAGTGAGTGCATAGATTTGGTCTGAAATAAAATGTAGAAAATGATTTTAACCAACCAGCTCATCAGAAGGCGAAGCCATCGTACGTGAACCCGACGCCTTGGCAGGGAATCGTCGACGACCCTGAAGAGGACGATGCGAGTACATCGAACGGCAGGAGAACTCATAACCAGCCAGCAAAGATGAGCAGTAAAAAGAGTACCACGTATTACCAATGATGCGCGGACGTCAAGAGAAGAGAAATGAGAATTCGAGGACTCGAAGACCAGTCACGTTTGTCCGATCGATCGACGCCGGGGCAAGGTAGAATCCCGGAAAAATGGCGACACATTGGCGAACGATTAAATGTTCCGTTTCCGGATTGCAGACTCATGTATCGTGGCTGTGTCTTGAGGGTCAGAACGATCCTTGCACGGGTTGCGTCACTAGTATAATGTTCAGCCTCTCCGACTGTAGTAGATGTCCTGATAAATAATCTTATTTCGTAGCAGATATACTTTGTACGCTTTACAACCTTCGCCTCAATCTCCTTTTTTCTCTTTCGCCGTGAATCAACAAGGCACTTAATATACAAAGATAATGATCGAGGATCTACGATCATTAACGCGGACGAGTTAAGAGACTAGAAAGGCAAGGATAGCAAACGTGAAGCTGACTATTCGAAGAAACGAGTGTACGCAGGAAACTAGTACCCTTTTCTTCTTTTTCTTTTTGTTTGTTTATTTATTATTTCTATATCGCTAACACTGTATTATATATATACATTATGCGACGTGGGTACGTTATACAAAACCATCGTCTCTTTATTTTACTTAATTTTTTTTTTCGTTTTTTACATGGGGTTGCGGAGAGTAGTTTCTAACCGTTCGTTATGCCAGGCGTATTTTGAGAAACGACATCCGATGATATAGTCATAATACAGAGAATAAATAAGTGGCACACTGTCGTATCACGTCTGTTTCTCAATGTATGTCGATCTAGAATATCCATTCGTTTCGGATTTTATGTTTAAACAATATGACCGACAAGCGAGTTAGCATTTCGGTCGCATTCTACTTGACCAGACTTTCCTCTTCTTCTTGAAGCCTTTCGATCTCGGACTTGTTCATGAAGTAGTAGGAAGGTTGCCGCGATTTCTGAAACGTAAATTATAGTGGTTATTTAAAGAATTGCTTCATAGATGAAAGAAATCGATCAAATTAGATACCAGATCTTTGACGGTGCGTTTTGCACCCGACTTGGTCAGAATGTTGCTCAACTGTTCGACCGTTTCCAGGCCCATCGCGTAATGCAAGGCTGTTCTCTCCAACTGAAATGCGGAGAATTTTTCCTTTAAAATGCACTGAGTTTATAATAAACGATAGTAAATTTTTTTATAAAACGTGTGATCTTTATTGACTTTATTGACAAAGAAAAAAAAGAATTGTGTGTATCGGAGTCGGTGCAAAGAAAAGAAAAAGATTTCGAGCCGAGATGAAGCTTACTAATAGTATTGTAAGTATGCATTCTATTATAATTTTTTATTATTATTTTCTAATAATTTATTAAATCTATGATACTCACGTTATCTCCGATTCGTAGAGTTTCTGGATAAGTTTTGGCAATGAATTCGACCAGTTCCTCGTTTTCGCGAAGAACAGCAATATGAAGGGCGCATCTGCTCATTGGATTCTTCCCCATTGCTAACAGTTTTCCGGCCCCATTATTTTTATGCAGCAGTTCTCTCACTCTCTCGATATTGCCTGTTCGAATTTCGTGATGCACGTCTTCGCGTTGCGTCTACAAAGAACATATTGTTCAACTCGTTCCATTGAAAACTTTCATTGAAAAATGTTGTGCATAATGCTTTTATCGGAGCTCTTGTATCTTACCACGTAATTTGGTATGGACTGCAAAAATTGCACTGTTGCATCTCGTCCTCGTTCAGCTGCAATATCCACTATATTCACACCTGCGTCTTCAACATCCAAAATATGGTCGTATCCTTCCAGTAAGAGCTCCACCAATTTTTCTGTCTCGCCTAATAAATAACAGTAGTAATAAAAACAAGCGAAACAAGAACGTTGAAGTTACTGTTGCCACGAGAAATTGATCAAAGCAAAATCCTCATCTGTGAACCATAAGTTCAGTAGGTAGTGTTAATTAATTTCTAATTTTTCACCTCTCGCTGCCAAGAAAGCCACATAACGGTCAATTTCGTCAACATTCTCACGAATATTTGCCAATTCAGCAACGTCTCTAGCGGTTCTGTACAGTTCATCTCTGAATCCGATATTGACTTGGCTTTCCTGAAGAAGATGGAACAAGCCATCCTTCGAATAAGAGCGAATCGCCGCGAAATGAATTACGCTTTGGCCGTGTTCATCCTGGAGGAAGAAAACAATTCTCAAAAATAGTTCTTTTCATTCAATGATTCCTTTAATTGTTCATGGTAAATATATACTCTGTTAGGGTTGCTAAAAGCTGATTCTGGCACATCGGAACCTGGACTCTGTGGATAACCAGCATCATCATCGGGGTTTTCATTTTCTCCATCGTCTACGTGCCCTTCTTCGCGATCGGGGATGATTAAAACATTAGGTTCCTGCATAATTATTGAGACAAAATTCATTAAAATTCTGATAGACTACCACTAGAAATAAACATGTATTTCTTCTTATTTTTTCAAATTATTCGAATATATTAGCACGAATTACCTGGTCTTCTGGAGTGTCCTTGCTCTTATTAGCAAAATTGTATAAATACGTCGCTAGATAAGTGACTGGATCTTTCGGCCTCGCATTAGCAACTTCCGTTAATCCTTTCAGCAATGGATCGCCGAGAGCTATTAACACAATCCGTGCAAAACATCGTCATTCTCTCGGTTCGTTTAAAAAGCTGAATTTCAAAATCAAATTTATTTTTACGTACATGACGCCAAATATCGACCTTCCTCTTCTCTAAATATCGGTATCTCGAGCTGCTGGTCCTCTGGAAACAATAATAAAATCTATACTAAACTAAATTCATACTGATTTATACAATCAGTAACAACTTGTACGTCATACTTCAATTTATTAATTTAATTAATATCCACACTCGAATTCCGATATCAAAGCATTTCAGTGACTCTTAGCTGTCGGCATGGAAGCATTCGCAATAAACAAAATCAAACGAACTTAAAACACATGCAGAAGGAGACAGTGCAAACTTTCCCATTCTGAAAACAGTGTACACACACACACACACACACACATGAAATGCTTCACTCGACACAAGATGATACACAATTTGTACGAGCACATATACACACGCCGATGTGACATGTTAACAAACCGGTTTTGAAAAGGGTACACGAGACACACATTAAACAATTCTTTTTCCATGTATATATTGTACGGTATCCTGTAACTGATGATCGAAACCGAAAGATCATGATGCTGTATGATTAAAATATATACAAACACATAACAATAAACTTTATCATGTGTAGAGTGGCCTTCCATTTTCCCTGAGGAACAATTTCTTCAAAAATGGAGAACATCTTCTCCAATTATAATCTTCTTACATTCGATTTCGTACAGAATCAGATTTCTTCTTGCTAATTCGAATTGCGATTCTTACATTTTCGTGGACGATATCATCAGTTACAGAACAGCCGGTACACGTAGAAGGAAGTACACAAAATAGTAATCGGTAAAAATATTCATTGTAAGATTTGGTACATGGAGTTGGAAAGACATGTGCTACGCTATCTCTTTTTCTGTGAACATCGAACTCGTGCGTGACACATAAAGAAGCTCTGATAGGAACTCTCTGCCGAAGCTTAGCGACAGTGGAACAATCAATTTGAAACGGACTCTGACCCCGGATGCGTACATACAATCAATTCACGTAAGCGGTATATGGTGTCGTTGACGAATTGTTCGTGGACCAATGATGCTCACTTTTTTTTTTACTAACCTAATTAATAATCCGGCGTTCCACTCAGACGTTATAATTCGGATTCGACTACATCGTGACACGATGCACGAGAAACAGAGAGATTGAGAAAGAGAGAGAGAGTAACGTTCACGCACATCTTTCCAACGCCTCCTCCCCCCAATCATGTTTTGGCTAATGGTCTAGGTCAATTGGCAGTCAAACGTATGTATATTGGCTCAAGATTTATCACAGACGTTTCCCTCGTGTAAGCGTATTATACCAATACCAAAAAAGAAAATATATATCATATTAAAAAACGTTCGTTTCCCCCCTTCTCGATGATCATTAACGATCCAGTCAATTATGAAAACGTTTCGCGCTGCTGCGTTTCCGAAATATCCCCGCGAGTAGGTTCGCGATTTTCATCGAGTTGTTTATCGCCACTTCCTTCTCCAACGCCAGGATATTCGACACGGCCCTGGAGAAGTCCTGGAGAGTCTGGATCTCCGTGATGCTCAAGGACTGCTGGTTAGTGACCTTGACAGTGTCGTGTCTCGCTGTCTCCCGAACACTAAGTCCTCGCACCACGCACAAATGCTTCAGGTTCTCGTACTCTTTCGACAGTTCCGGGAATCTTATGATCATAGTGAACCTCAGAGTGTTCCCAACAGCGTAAGGTCTCGAGCTGAGGAACCCCAACTTCCTGTCTGTTCGAAACGTCAGGGCCTCCTCGAGTATCACCATAATCTTCGCTAGCCTCACATAGGCTCTTCCTATCAGACCTGGTCTGTTGTCCCCGGTTCGACAGATGATCCTCAAATGATCCTGCACGTTCACCCAGGCAGCTAAATCACCCGCCGAAGCTACGTAAACTCCTCTACCATAAGGCCAATGTCTGCCATGCAACCGTTTCTCGTCGTGTAAATTGAAATCGGTAATTGGTAGCAATAATCCAGCGGCTGCTAATTGGGCCCTAATGGGGCTTGGTTGGTCCAGGATTTCGTTCAAAGTGAAATAGGTTCCAGGTTCGTCCTCGCTGCTACCTTCAGCCATAATCCCCGAGATGTCCGGACTCATTAGTTCAGACGTAATCACACGTTCTACGTCTTCTAATTGATTCACGGTTAGAGTCAATGGGAATGGATACTTTTCTAAGTTCCTGCAGCACTCTATCGTCGCAGCCTGGATGTACTTCGCCTGCACATCAAGATCATAGGTCTCTATCGCGGCTATGGTTGCATCGTCGATGTTGTCTATCGTCTCTACCCTATCGTCGTCATCTGGAAGGAAGAATCTCGGTGAAGGATGATCAGGTAGCTCGCCACTCGCTGTCACGCAGTGGATGTCTCTGATCAGAGGGTCGAAGAACTCCATGAAGACGGTGTAGCTCTCGAAGTCCGGCGCCACGACGGATACAGCGTCGTTGTCTTCGGAGATGGTGCTGGCAGTCGAGTACGAGGTACTCACAATGCTGCTGCCGTTCGAGGTGCCATGCTTCTTTAAAGCGGGCCAGATCACATCAAACAGGTTGTGGTCCATGCGAGTCACACGGTGCTTGATACGATCGAACACGGGCCGTTTCAGGCAACGGTTGATCAGTGTACCAGAGTTCCCCGCTGATTTCAGACCAGGATAGTACTTGCTGCCTGCCAGCAAACGGAAACACCTCTCCAGGGTAGCGATGGTCTCCGGCTCGCTTATGTCCCGGCGAGCTGACACCGTGTCGCCTCCGGGAACTGTTCGCCTCGAGCATCAGGACCACGGGATGTCCGGGAGCGAGACGATCAGCGAAACGTGAAAGGCCGAGGATTTGTTAATCGGGTTTCTATGGCGTTGATGGTGCTGATCGGGACTGATCAGGGCGGTTCAACGATTCATTACGGGGCGCGGGAGCCTAGTGACATTTTGGGTCTAACGGTGTCTTAGTTTGGCTCTGAAGAAATGTTGGTACTTTCTTAGGGCTGTTAGGCACGGAATGTGCATAATTGGGAAGCTGATTACAAAGCGTTTCATTTTCTGGCAGTGAATCACTTCTTTGACAAGTAATAAATGTGATCGACCACTTCGTAAATAATTCTTTGATATCTACGGTTCAATTGTAAATGTTTAAAATCAAAGGTGACCACTTCTGCATTGTTCGCACAGACACGATGGTGAAAGTATAAAAAGTCGTGAATACTCGAACACGCCCACATAATAGTTTGCAGTCGACGGAAAGTGACAGAAATGTAACAATCCGATGAATCAGTGAAGTGGAGATGGCAGCTATACAATTTTATGTGCATGTGAACACGCTCTCAGTTTACAAGCTGCCAGTTCGTCACTTTTGATGCAAGTGATGACATATTTCATGTGTCCTCAAGTTGTCTAACATTTCTGGAAACGACACCTTTAGCTCAAACTGTCACCAAACTCCTTTCAACGTCTACTTTTGATAAAACGTGCGTCGGTGTATGAAGAATTTGTGGATCTCAAGAAATGACAAGGTAGCACAAACTCTTCACAATTGCTAAATGTTTGCGATGTTCTTAAATAAATTGACATATCTATCATAACCATTTTCATACATTTCTGTCTGTATGCTCGTTCGAAGAGTGAGCTATAATGTGATGTTAATCCGTGACTGTGTGGCAATGTCACATCAGGATCAAAGTGAAGAAGCAACGTGATTGTACTAGAAATATCATTTGAATTTGAGTACATGGTTTCAAAAGAAAGTAATGCAGTGATTGTCTCGATAGTGCTCTGAACGATCATCGCACAGTTTTATCTGATGTGATCGATGGTGCTCGCGGGTGTCACGTTTGAATGAAGTACCTTTGTCGGTCAACATTTCGTCGGCGAGACTCTCGTCCGCTCCAAAAGCACGGAGCAGTGATTTATGCGAGAATTCTGATTGATCTTGCTTGTAATAGTCAGCCTTGTGTCCGAACTAGGCGAGCACAAAAAATAAATTCGCAGACATTGGCACAGTGTTCAACAATATTTCCGGTTTAACCCTTTAAGGTTCCCGAACACACATTTCAACATTTAATACTTGGAGTCTCATCCTTTAAGTGTTTAGTTATTATATTTATTGTTTAAAATCTTCGTTATAAAATTAGGACTTGATGAGAAAACCTTAAAGGGTTAAAATGAAGTCTTTGCTATAAATACAGTGATAATTAGATTGTTAATTTTAAAAAATTGAATTATTAGAAACTGAAGGTGGTAAATCTTCAATTTAAATCTTTATAATTTGCATTTTAGATGATTGTAATCGTTAATTGATGGTGTCTTGTGTCACAGATAATTGAGTATTGGATATATTGTACTCACATTGTCTTGGATCTGAGGATTGGCGCCTAAGTGAAGCAGAAGGTTGTAGTAATGGCCGTTGTCTGCTAGCGTTGCCGCATAGTGTAAGGGTGTTCGGCCATCTAGATCGATCGCGTTTGTGGTTTCTGGAAACCTGCCTGCCAGATACCTAAAGGAAACGTGAAACATTAATAGAATAAACGTGAATCGATGGAACTTGATTGGAACTTGTCAAGGTAACGTGGTTCCCCCGCCCCCCGCAACGTTCGCGCTTGCTAGCTCTATTAAAAGAAACTTATAAAACTAAACGGGGACAGATAGAACATAAGTTTCCCATTAATGGCGAAATCTAATTCTGGATGACCGATCCATAGAGAAGAATCTAAAAAGGATTGTCCCTCTAAACTCTAACAAACAACTGCATATATGATTATTAAAAAAATTATATTATTAAAAATTACGTTTTCTGTCCATTGTTACAGCATGTATTTTAGATTTAGTGAAAAACATTTCTCATGGGTGATAACTTGTAATTTGATTTTGATACCTAATGATAGTAGTGTTTCCGAAAACAGCAGCAACGTGAAGCGGCGTGGAACCTCGCGGGGACGAGCCATCTCTTGCAACTGCGAACTTGCGACGATCCAATGCACTTTGTAGATCCCTCAGATTCCCTTCTCTAGCCGCCATGTGCACCGCGTGAATTTTTCCCTGAAGGGATCAGAAGACAACATTTCTTTTTTATTTATGGAATGAATTCGCATAGACTTGTCCTTCGTCAAAGTACATAAATAATTTGCGAACAACGTTACAGTTTAACGAAATAGGTCCGATAGACGGACAGATAACTTATCTGAATTATTCATAGCATTTCATAATATATGAACCACGATAAACATTTCAAACGTAATGATACAACGTCTATGATAGTTACTTTTACAAAGGCTGTGGAAACCAGCGAAACAAATATAAGAACTTGACAACAACCAGTCGTCCCTGAATTACTCGGTACCATTGTAATCTATTAATCGCATAATCCTGCCAATCAAGAATGACGGAAATTCTTGTTCACTCAGCATGGCGCAGTGCGTGCTCATTAAAATGGCGTAAAAACTGAAAGCCACGAGTCATAACTATGCATATAGATCATCCAATAAATAATCACCGCGTCGTCGGTAAAAACAGTAATTTACCGCCGATTTGCATGCTAAAGCGGATTGCAGTGCTCAGTCAAAGGTGAAGGTATGAAAAAAAGATATTTCTACGAGACGAATAATGGGAAATACCATGTAGGAAGGAACTCGATCAATGAAAGCCTGGAGTTCAGGGTTCCCGGAGTGTCGTCCGACCAGTCTTCTGCCTTCCCCGTTGAGTACCAACGTTGCTAATTGCTCCATGTTGCCGTTCTCCAGCAGCTTCTCGATTTCCGGGTCCGCCGACATGCTTGCGTCGTTCAGCTCTGTCTCCGGAAGCTCCTCGTGTTCTCCAGCGATCACCTGCCGATCATGTACAGGTGGAAAACCGTGCGCACGTGCCGATCAATAGTGAAAATACTAATCGCACGTGGGAATCTACTAAATCGATCGCCCGGTGTCGTCTCTGTGTCTCTACGTTGCGTGCCGATGCGTGCACACGATCGATCGTGCCACCTGACGGATCTAACGAGTTTCTCTAATTGATGCGAGAATCTCATGTTTGACATCTGGCAATTTAATTTGATTTTCGTCGACGACCGCGCGCGAACGACAAAGTCATTGTACCTTGTGCAAACGAATTTTCGCGCTGCAAAATGTCCCAACGGTTGGTCATGGCGCGTCGAATTTAAACTGTTTCTGTAAACTTGTACCTTGAGAGAATAAGTTGGTGAAAAGAAAAGTGAAGAAGAATGTGTATAACGTAATGTCGAATGTGTGGTTACTTCACAAAGAAATTGTTGTAGAAAGAAAAACGGAAGAATGAGTGTAACCTCTCGAAAATTCGAATGCGAATTCATGGGACTGTTCAAAAGTCACATAACAGAGGTCTCTTCTGTTCAGTCATTTATTTATTGATATATTTGTGCGTCACAAAGAACATACTGCATAATATTTGTTAAGTTCACAACGACATCCTGACACTCTTGTTACCACTGTCGATCACTCATCGGACTAGAATCGTTGCTTAGTTTGTTGAGTTTCCTACTACTTTCAACAGTTTCGTTAAGAAGGAACAACACTACTCTAACAATTGGTTTTCATTATTCAATTAAATAGATTGTCAACTGATTATTTACATCCAAGTTCTGTACAGTCCTTGGATCCTTGAACGTTTCAAATCATTTCTTGCGAATAGAGCTGAACTGGTCGAATAAAAACTCGTATTTAAAAAATACTTAATATGCATCTACTAAATTAAAATTTATAATATATTGTCTATCAAACATTTCTAGATGTCAAGAATAATAAAAAGTGTATCCCACTTTAGTAACAACTGAAAAAATTTGCAGAAGTGTTAATGAAGTGTCGAATAATTTCAGAAAATTGCTGTCACAGTTGTGTTCCCTCTTAACTTACATACACCGACAACATGACGTACCTATTTGCTTCACAGTTCGCGTTTCCCTGTATATTTGTAAGTGTGCGTGCCAGCAGATTAGGTTCCTGAAACTGGACTCGTTTTAAGTGTTATGACGACTGTACCTGGTCTTCGTCGTTTGCTGGATCATCGACCCCAGAATCTCCGGTGCTCGGCTCGTTTCTCTCTTCTTGTTCCTTATTCTCGTCTTCTTGTTCCGCATCCTCTGGTTTCGCATCTGCATCATCTGCTTTGGTTTCCTCTTCTTCAGCCTCGGGTTCTGCATTTTCTTCTTCTTCTTCTTCTTTGGCCTCTTCCGCTTCTTCGGCTGGTACACCTGTCACCACATCATCGTCCGAGGACTTTTCCTCTCCTTCCTCGGGATTCGCTGTTTCCTCTTCCGGTTGTTCTTCGTTGTTCTCTTCAGCCTCTACCTCGTTCGCTTCTTCGGCTTCTTCTGTAGCCTCTGCATCTTCCGCAGCCTCTGCATCTTCTGCGTCTTCCGCGTTTTCTGCGTCTTCTGTAGCCTCGGCATTTTCTGCGTCTTCTGCAGCCTCTGCAGTTTCTGCATCTTCTGCAGCTTCCTCTGCTTTCTCTACACCTTCTTCAGCGTCAGCTTCTTCCGCGTTTCCGGAATCTTCCTGGTCTTTTTGCTCCCCTTCCGCTCGCTTTATCTGTTCGAAAACGATTCGTTGATTTTGTATTGCAAAAGACATTTTAGTTTGATGCCTACACGTCTCCCGTTACCATTCTTGTTCGTGTGGTACTTTTAACGAAAAACTGATCATTTTACAATATTCCGATAAGAGAAAATATTTTAGCATTTTATCAAGCTATTACAGAGGCTTAATTCTTTCTTAAAATGTTTAATGTATCTAATTCGACAATACCTGTTCCATAGATCTACTGTATTTCTTCGACGCAGAGTCAGCGCTGCCAAAAGCACTATCAATGTCAGCACTAACTGCCTTTTTCATTCCTCTGGGAACTTCGGCTTCCAAAATCCTCCAATCCCAGTGTTTAGGGTACGAAACCCCGGAAACGCGAGGCGCTTCCGGTATAACTGTTAAGAGCCCCTGATCTATATCCGAAGGTCGGTTCTTGTAGAAAGCTGCAGCCTTTGATCTCTGATTGAAAAAGATATCAATTAATAAAATCTCACAATCGACTGAACAGGTGCCAAAAATAGAAATATTGAAACTAGGAACACCAAACAAATAATATTGCAGTATATACGTCACTTACATTGTCTAATTTGCTTTCGTCAGCCCCATATTCTGTTAACAAATTGTACAATTCGTCATCTTTTACCGAAGCTGCATAATGCAATGCTGTCTTGCCGTCGTTATCCTGTGCTTCCACGACTGAAGGATACGTCGACAGGATTTCTCGCGTCATTTCTGTAAGACCCAATCCAGCAGCCTGTTGCGTCGATAACATTTTATTAATTCATATTCATTTAATAATACTTAAAGCAATTTTTAGATTAGTACCTTATGCAGGACATTTAAACCATTCGAGTCCTTACTACAAAGGACAATGGGCGAAGTGGAGTCTATTTTCTTCCTGAGATCCTCCAAATCGTTATTTACTGCTGCTGTATGAATTTCTTTTACTGTGCCCTACGGAAGAACAATACCGAAATTATTTTATTTGTTCAGGTTGTTCGTCGGAAGATATATCGAGTGATATAAGATTTGGAGGAAAGTACAAACCATGATAAAGGGTACAGCTTCCAGAAACCTTTTCACGCGTGGGTTGTTGCTGGTCTCCCTGCGCAATTTGTTTCCATGTCCTTCCCATAAAACCTGTTGTAGTTTGCCGATATCTCGGTTGTGGATCCATATTCTAATATTAGAAGGCTTCACGTCCAGTGCTGTAAAAGAAACATTTTCCTTCGAATTAATAGCTATTACGACGGTTCTACATGAAATGAATCAATGTCCTTCTGTGTTCCTTCTGTGTTATTTTAATAAAAGTTTGGAGCTTGAAAGTGTATGACGAAGCACCGAGTCATTACGATTTAACCGAATCAGACGTCTATATAATTCGACTCATAAATTAAATATAAAGATGTGGCCTCCATGTCTTGCAGTATGATTGGTTCTGTTAAGAATTTACCAGCGGACGGATTTGCAACCGTACATCGCGTGTTAAAGCAATGCAATAAATATTTTAGATACTCGGAGGAATCCTCCGAGCACTAAACATCGATTTCATACCGAATACTCCTATTTTTCCAGGGCTGGCAGAACGAAAACATATCGAACGGCTTGGAAAATTGAATTTTCGAAAACATCTTACCGGAAACAACAATCCAAAATCATACAGTACGAAGAAACTCTCCAACGAAAAAAGTCAGGTATTTATTAATTTATTTCCTAACACTACATATTATTATTATCAGGCTTGTATAATGAGATTTTATACATATATATTACGCTACACGTTACAGTCTTATACCCAGCGTAAGAGTGGGGAATAGCGTGGTAGAAGGGGAAGGTAGAGTGGGGACACGAGTCTTAATCTGGCGACTCTGCTTATATCTCATAAAATATTTCAATTTTTCATTCAGTCACGCTTAGGGGTGGTTTTCTCCCGCAAGAACATCGCCATTTCTGTTTAATCGAATATCAATCAAAAGAGATTGACGTGATTCGATGTCACAGTGATGTCCACTGTTGGAAACACGCGTTCGATCACATTGTCACAGCGTGGCTTAGTGACGAATTATTTACCGTAGGAAATATGCAGATATTGCACGAATAGCTGGTTTCGAGTCCCGGGGAATGTGCGAGTGGGTTAAAGTGGGTAACGTTTTATTTATTGCGCCGCGGATTGCGTGATCGACGGTGGCTTGATACATTTTTTAGAAGCAGGCCGGGTGCACGGACCTCGTCACATCACTGACACGTTTCGAACCGGTGCGGCGCGGCGTTTACATCGTCGTGCTTTCTTGGTAAATAGATCAATCAATGTAGGCGGAAATGCCGGTGTGCATTACAGGCGGCGAACATCGACTTCGTGCACCATGTAAAACGCCGCGCCGGCCGTTTATGACAATTTCATGCCACTTCGAGGTCTATCAATTTAACGGAACTCCCAACTTTCAATAATTCGATGGCCGCTCATGCGAACCAATGACGGCACACTTTTCATCGTGCCGGATATTCTAAGACCAACGTACCGAGAAAGAGGAGAGTCACGTTGGTCATTTCGTTAATCAACGTTGGCCTAAACGTTTCCTGTCATTAAACAGCTTGTTTAGGCACAACTGGAAATTATGCCATACAGTCTGCGTTTAAAAAAAGACTTCCAATGAGTGTCTATAAATTTTTAAATCATGCTTTTAGACATTCAGATCAAGAATTAAATTTTGTGTAATTTTAAAAAGTAATCATTAATTATTATGAGACATCATTTTTATATGATTACAAAATTTAGAAAACAGAAAAGTAAGTGGGAGTACTTAGTTTAACATATTGTTAAATGTACATTTAAAGAACAGAATTGTATAATCTAATTCTAGAAGAATCTGCTTTTATTACAATCGTAGGGATAGATTCGAAGAAGAATTTTTTTTTAACAACGTATAACGATACGTAGTATAACCATCATTGATTTACCAAGCAAACTTGTCTACAGCTTTGCTGGTATTCGCAATTTTCCTGCAATGACTAAGCATTCACCTTTAAATTGTAAACTGCGGAATATACTATAAGAGCGCAGATAGATCGTGCAAGAGAACGCAAATGTTTATGACCAAGAGAACATTTCGATTTTCGTTGGAGAATTGCGTCGTTCTGCTTTGACCATACCTAACCCAGACCATAAAGACTGTGCTATTTTTGTGATGATGATCGGAAAGCTATAATCGCTTCCGATAATTTTCCTCAATTTCCTAGTACGAGAAAGGAGCCTAAACATGGAAGTGTTAAATCAACATTGAACCTAGAGACACGCGATGGTGGAAATGATTTTGCACGATTCGTTTATCACTTAATCTACTCATCCTAATTCTGTTGGAATCGTTACTTGAGTTGCTTTATGAAATGAATACTACTACTTTTTAATTGTTCTCAGTTTAGTGCATTTAGGAGAGTGATTAATTACACTTTTCAGTACACCAATTTTTTCGTATAAAAATATGATTAGAGCAGTTGCATTGTTCAGTACATGTACGACACTACCGAAGTATGTTGACCAAAGTTCCTTGCGAGTTTTATTAAAGTTATCTTCTGAGCAAATTACAAGCGTAATTGGGGAACTTGTTCGAAGTGGACAAACGTGGAGATTTCTGGTACGTCGTTCTATAGTTAGAAGGAGTTTGGAGAATTATAGTTTCCGAATGTTCCTTCATAATTCCTCAGTTAATCGGCCATCACATGACATCCTATCGATCCCCGGCAGTTTTCCTTGCCTTACAAATTTAAGTTCTTATTGATTTCGAGCGGTTATTACAGGTGGAATCCGTAGGGTATAAGTCAAGGAATCTACATCCCTACGAGGTGGGGAATGAACGAAACGCAGCTTTCTGCAAGGTTGCCGGGAATCCATTTATCGAGTCGCCCCTAATCGATTCAACCATCTGATTAATACATGGCAGTGATCGAGCTCGATTAAACCCTGAATCATTAATCACATTCAGCTAAAGCGAAACTAAGTCAGACATCTTCAACTTTGTTTCAAATTGTGACAATGTTGCATCCACTGGACTGCTGAATTATAAATCTCGAGGTGCCTATTCTTGGTATACTTGGCCTTATAAAGAGCAGTCGTGAAAGTTTTCAAGAACAGCCGACATTTCAAGATTTGAATGATAAGGTCGCAAAATCATGAATTATTTTATGATATACATTGTTAAAGAAATATAAATTTTCTGGTGGTTATATTATGCGACAATTAATTTCCATGAGTTTGCCTACTTGTGCTTGGGAGATCGCTGACTCTCCTTGTCTGATCACATACAGTCCTTATCTCCTAGCATGGCTCTACTGCACAACAAAGTGACTCTCAAATCTGAGAATCCTATCCTAAAATATAGGTAAATAGACTTGCTCATTGAACATTCAATATTATATTTTTGGTGTCAATATGATGAATATGATTAATATAAAAATTTCCATAACTTCTGAACACAACGGAGATGACAGCCATTTCATAAATGAAATGAATAATTTCCGCGAGGCAACGAACTTCTGTTAGCTTTACTGATGAAACAGGGTAAAATTTGCTAATTCGTGCATAGCGATTTGGTACAGACAGGTGAAGATACTCACGCTCTTTGGCGCTACTGGATTTTCGACGATGCATGCTCTCCGTGTCCGGTATTTCTATCTCCGAGCTATTTTCCAGATAATAAGCTGCTGGATTGCCTTTTCTGTCGCTGATACTCGCGTCACAACCGGCTTCTACGAGGACATCCCAAATTGCTTCTGGATCCTTGCAAGCTGCACAGTAATGTAGTGCTGTTCTGCCTTCCTGAAGACATGACAGACAAGAATTAAAAATTCATTAGTCACATGTAAAATGTTTCTTAGATTCTTCACCTAATTAAAATAATTTTTTCACAAATTGTCTGCTCTCTCTCTAATAAATGAAGGATTATTGAAGAACATTATAATCCACTAAACTGGAGGGATGGTAGCTGGACCGCCAGAGACGAAACTATCATCCTCTAGTATCAAATTGTAAGAAACAACTCTCGAAGAATTTCCAACTCCCAAAATTAATCAATCCCGAATTTATTAAGTATAGTCCCTACCAATACCTCACCGCCCGGGGTGTTCACAGGGGTTGCAAAAATTACGTCGGCCGCGGAATGAATGTTTCGATGTAACAGCCAAGTGAACGATATCGACGACAGTTGAATGGCGAATGTATAGGAGGCGAATCGAGATCGCGGGTGGGGGATATGGGGCGAGAAGCACCCTTTAACGTATCCGAGGCGCTGCTACCTGCGTGCGTCCGGACACGAACTCGGATGACTGCAGGGAAGGAAGAACAGGTGGTTTACACTTTGTTATTAGCCTGGTCACGCGATGCGGGCTTAGGCGACCGTCGTCGCCGTCGGAAAGAATGGCTTTTCGATTATTCACGAACCTTACGGTATCTCGCGAGAAGCGCAAACGCCCTCGGCACGATATCCTCGTCACGGCCCCAACGATCGTGCGTTACGGAAGTAGGCGAAACTCTATTAACTGATCGCGATTGGTTTATTGTAACGTCTTCCTTTCTCCTATTTTTTCTCTTTCTCTGTGTTTTTTAGGTTAATTGTGTCACGTGGAATGGGGTTAGCCGATCGCGTGGAGTTAAATGGGGACGCAGTTCGTTTAACTCTGCTGGCTTCGATCCGATCTGTCTGACCCGAAACCGTCTGTGACTGCGCGATCTTCTGTTTACACCGAATAATACTGAATGTAATTATTTTATATTTTTGTTGAATATTAGACGTTCATATTTCATTTTGGATGGTTCTGTTAATTATTATGTTAAATGGTTCTTCAGATTAATACATTTGGCGTAATAAGTGGTCTTTTTACATTAATACAACAATTTGTATGTTGCTGTAGGCTGTAGCAATAGAAAATCTTTCGATATTATCGCTTGTGATTTTATTCAGATTACGTGTGTCGATTATGCTCAATGAAAATGCCTTCAGCGACTTTGTTGATGTTACTACTTGTCGCGATCACGGTATGATAAACACGTGGTCGATATATTGTAGTTTTATTTCTTCATACCGTGCGACATTTTATCACTGTTTGGGTGTAATTAGGGAAATTCCGCAATGCTTTGAAAACACTATTTTACTACCTGTGGTTTGTGCCTTGCCTTCACAAATACGTGCACTGATTAACCAACAAATCAGGTTAGTAGGTGCTGAATAAATTTTGAAGAATTTTATTAAATACTTAAACAATTGAATTTAGAACTTACCCTGTCTCTCTGCTGCACAGTGTCTGGATAATTCTGCACGAGCCACTCGACGATGTCCTGTTGATCGTGGTATACCGCTTTGTGGATCAAAGGCCTCCCAGCTGGATCCTTGGCGATTGCCAACTTCTTCTTTGGCTCCTCCGCGATGATCCTTTGCGTCTCTGTTAGGGAACCACGTGCAACCGCCCCGTGCACTTGAGAGATTTTTGTCTAGCCACAGAAACGTTTTTAATTCAAATTAAAGAAAGTGTACTTCATTTATTAATGATACTGTGACTTTATACTAACCAAGTAATTTGGGAGTCCTTTCAGGAAGACACGAGTTCTGAGATCCGGCGACTGTTCACCTAACAGACGAGCCCCGCGTCCATCGAGTACAACATTCTCCAGCTTCTCGAACTCACCGCGTTGCAGCCACGATTTTATTAGTGTCGGGTTCATCTGCGCCTGTGAGGTGTCAAATCGATGGAGAGTTAATTGGATTAAATTTTTTGAAACCACAAATACAGACTCGTGGCGTAGAATAATAAATCTAGATGTAAATAAATTCTACAAACAATTTTACTAATTAACAGTGACTTCTTGTTATTTATGTGCACGCGACTAGTGTGTACTCCGAAGCCGCAAAAAAGTGTCAACAGATTATGCGATCACTTAAGGCACGCATAATCGCCAATGATTCATCGTGGCGACAGACCGGTGCGATTTTACTGGGGCTTCACTTTTCCTATTGCAAAAACAGCCGGTGAATTCCCCAGGTTGTGGGTCGCGTGTGAAGCCAAATGTAACACAAATAACGTCATACGCAGAAGCGATGCTACGCCGCGAAGGTCCTCGTGCTTCATTTACGTCGCGAAATTTGTATGAGGAAATCAACTGAATAATTGGGTCATTTACAAGGAAATAGATAAATTGTTTCCTACAATTTATCGAGTTCGATGTTTATTTCAAGCGTCTTGCGAAGTAGTTTGCATACGCGATATACATACTGGGAACCGTTATGTTAACTTTTCAGAGTAAGCAATTTTTTGAAGCACGTCAATAGTCATTTTTTAAGAATATTTACTGTTATCTACGAGAGAAATGATGGCCACTAAATCAATTAGGGTGGCAGTTTCGCTACAGTTTTCTAGTATGTTGGCGGAACCATTGGAGAAGCCAATATTTATTTTGAACTTCCTAGAAAAAATGTAAGATCAGGGTTTTTTAAAATCAATTCCAAGATTTAACGTCTTTATATATACGATTTATTTATTTTTATATATGGAATTAGGATTTAACTTTATACACTTCATCATTAATTGTAAAGTGTTATACTAATGTTTTCTATATAAACCAGACATGGTTCACTTATAAGCTTCAAATAGATATCATTTTTACAGTATTTATTTTACCAATCATTTTTATTTTAAATATTGAAGAGTAGACTGCAAACATTAAAATTTACATAAAGACACGCAGTTTATCGAAACTCTATGCGTTAATATTTCCGTTTGCATAAATTAGATACTAAATGGTCATTTACAATATTAAGTACGGTTGTAGATAACAATGGCCATTTCATGGTTATTTTATAGCTACCCATACAAGATTCTTGAACAAAAATATATGATAAATATTCTTTTAAATATATAAGTGACAAAAAATCATTTAAACATAAATAGCTAGATTTTCCAATTCCACCTTCCGAGGAATGCAAGAAAATTGGCATCACACATAATTCACATCAGACACGGTAAAGCCGCCATCAAGATCAGTGTCCATATACTCAACGTTACAAGCGTTACACGTCAAGTGTTAAATAAAAAATGAGATCGATACACAGCGGATGCATGAATTTCAAAATCGTGGCAGTGCTGGTCAAGCGTAAGTGCATGTAAAACTTCGAACAATGAAGAACACCATGAGCGCCGTGCGTCCGATCTGATTTGACCGGTGGTGTCGCCGGTTGCAATTTTTCTGCCGAGGTGTAAAATTACCTGATCGGTTTTCGGTTCACGGTGTTGTTATCATAGCGATCTGACGACTCGCGTGATACAATGGGGAGAACGCATCGCTGCGAGACAATACGTGGAACGAACAACGAGCGAAACGCGGCGGTGTCTGTGTTGCGCGACGAGGAAGCGTCCCGCGTCGAATGAAGTCGATGCCGAGCGTCGCGACGCCACCTATGCCCTCTATTTTTTCCATAGACCCAGCACCGGGTCATCGGAACTGGACATCGGACAAGAATGAGGAAGCAAGAAACATACCGTTCTTCCCCTGGGCCCGCGCAAACAAACATAATCGATCGCCAGTTCCAGAGACTGGAACGGGAAAGAGGGCGAGAGAAAAGATCAACGTGATCGATCCGAAGGCTCTGAAAGTTCAAACGCTCGTGACGATGTTCTTTGCGTAATTTTTCCACTGAATGAAATTATTGAGCAACGATAATCTTAGAAGATTTCCAGATTCTAAAGATTCCAGCTGTATCTGGTGTGATGTAACGAGCATTACTTTTACTTGAGCTAGATTACTGTGGATCTTGACAGGTTTATCAGATCGATTATCATCGACAAGATTAAAATCTTCATCGTGAAATTGTTCCAACCATCTACACGACTAGTCTTTCATTCATAACATTCACAAGGTGCATATTTGTAGTCTCTGTAAACCATTTTTTTCAAATTGCACTTTATATTCTCCATATTCGCCAGATGAGGGGAGGGAGCACGAATTGAGATGGAAAAGTTATCCTCTCTTTCTGCCAGTAATTACCGGACACACATACATGACAGAGACGAACGCGTCACGTGATCGGGCTGCGTAGAGAACAGAGTCGTAGAAGGGGAAGGTAGAGTGGGGACACAAGTCTTAATCTGGCACCTCTGCACACAAGGCCAGAGTGGCGCACAAAGATAAAACAATGATTGGAGAGGAATCATAGAAAGGCTATGAAAACATGGTGAATCCTTGAGTATCGTCATCACTCGGACTGGATAACAAGCGCGAGGCCGGCCACGTGAACCTTCTCCTGGTGAACCCCCCGTAGATCGGATTAATCGCGCAATGAAGAAATTAATTGCATGTTAATACGAAATAACGCGAGCCGGGGAAGTATTTGCGCACGATTTAACTAGTCGTCCGACGAGGATGTTATTGCGAATTCGAGTAAAAATAACATTTTATCAAGTAGAATTTGTCGTATCTATTAACGAATATGTTAATATATATTTTGATAATTTTTATCTCCTAGAAATATATTAATATATTTTTTTCCTGGTCAGATCTTCACAAAAATGGTACACCAAAAAGTTAATCCTGCTGCATAAACATTAGTATTTATTTATTTACATTTTTTGATAATTTTTATCTTCTAAAAATATATTAATATATTTTTTTCCTGGTCAGATCTTCACAAAAATGGTACACCAAAAAATTAATCCTGCTGCATAAACATTAGTATTCACATCAAGGAAAGAGATTTCAAATAAGAAATTAGATAAAGATCCAGCTCCAAATTTTTAACTGAATAAACATGAGAATTGTGATTTTGCAAGGCTAAAATAAACCGCATACAATATGAAAAGAACTATTTCCTCTCAAATAAGTAGGCACGTATCAGAACGATCGATCGAATAATTCTTTAAACACCAGGAAGCTCATATTACATTAGGTGTTATGCAAGTAAAAAATAGTATGCAGCTCTGACATAATAGAAAAATTCTTAGAAATTGAATAATTGGTTTATATTGAAATATTTAGAGTATATTTAACGGTGATGAATATGTATATTGAATAAACTTATTTTGCGATGCCAGTGTAACGTTCAGCGCGCACGTTCCCTGACAAGCGTGTGTCTGTGTGTGTTGCTGACGAAGGGGAATCCTGAAGAGTGTTTTCGGTTGTAGATGCCTGCAGGCGATTACTTCGCTAGTCATTTGCCTCTTTTACGTATTTAACCTGCCAACTTGTTCACCGCTAACATAGCAACCGCAAAAATTACGTTGAATCAAAGCAAATTATTTAACTTAATAACAGCCTTAATTAGTTGATTCTAATTTTAATTGCATCACCTATTGCACTCACAACAATTTCTCTCAAACAATTTCATCGATTAATCCATTCATCAATAATGCATATTGATGAACACGTCTCTCTCTAAAAGTATTCTTAAGAAAATTTCTACGACGATTTAATGACTAGGAAATATTAACTGAGCGGTTTTCAACGTCAATTATGAGAAGGATTAAGCTTATAATGAATGGACATGTACAATCATGTAACAGTCCGTCACATCATGCTCAAAATATTCATACTCCAACAATAATAGTCGCGAAGAATGTGTATAAGAGACTGGAAATTACTCCGCCGGCTTTTACCATAAATCATGATCATCCTAAGCAAATACACCGATGAATTCGATTACTTAGGCATCATAATTAGTTATGTGCACTGTACACGGTTGCCTTTTAAATTTTATTATCTACAACTTGTAGGACAGCGATTACATAAATCTACAACAGTGCAATGCTCAAAATGAATCATACAGTCGCTTTCTGTCGTCAGCATTTCATTATTCACGGATATAATTACGAAAAAGCAGGAATAAATTTGGCCCAAACAATTTGCGAAAGCTATCTATGGTGCTCATATTTTTAGGACAACTATCACAGAGATCTACAAGAGCGCAGCGTTCAAAATTAATTAGCATTCCCTTTCAGGTGAAATTGGCTGATCCAAAAGCCTGATTAGACGAGTAATGTGTCGCTAATAAATATTGCAGGTGAACAAACCATTTTTAGATTGTCCACGTTACGACGCCCTTCTCGCAAGACCCATGGCCGCCGGCCCGTTAATGGATTCCCCGCATTCTACAATTAATATTGGCGCTTGTGACGAAAACGTTCACGGTGAAGCAGAAAAGGCTACGACTTTCGGTCGACTGAGGACGCGTACTTTTCCACGTGTCTCGGACACACACGTGGTTTCTATTATTCAGGAAGAGTATGGTACGGCCAGTCCTCACTGTGTTACGGTCGAAATGAAGGAGCTAATGAAATGTTACAATCAATGAATGACGGATTTAAGTACGCCTTGTTTGACTCGGGGAAACGCTGTGATTTTCCAATCGATACTGCCCGAACCTTGTATAAATATTTCTTTCCGCTTGACCAGAACGTTTCGATTACGTTCCGCGAGTTTTTCGCAATTGCTTTCACATTCGTGCTTATTGATGCAACCGAGAGTTTTGTTTACAATTTCGAACGAGTGCACTGCCGATATGTAGTCGCGACAAAAATGAGGAGACACGGAACGAGAAAAATATTAAGAATTCTTTAAAAATGTAATAAAAAGACTGCGGAAAATTTAAAAAATGTAATGAAAGATAATGCATGTATATTTTAAATGCTTAAATACATTTATATATCAAGAATGATAAATTGATTAAAAACAGAAAATGGATGAAATATAAGTGAGAATTTTTAATTATTCATATTGTAAAACCAATTCTTTTAATTTTCGTGTAACATTCACGTGTTCAAACCTTTCATGAAAAGTATAGCAAAGGTAGTATTTAATCATGATGTCCTACATTTGTCTTCGAAATGCTGATCGAATCATTTAAGAAGCTGATGTCAGCAGTCTCGTTGCACCTACGAAATTGCAACAGTATTTCGAAGACCCTCAGTGTTCAATACAGTGTTGAACTGCGCAGTGTTGATACAGTGTTGATCGAGAAAATGGAGAAAAAATTAATAATCGTGTCGCTAGTGACATTCATCTCAACTTCCCTCGCAAGTGGTAAGATATCTGTAAGGTATCTCGTGGCTGTTCTTCAATCTAATTCGAGTTTGATGTTCATTAATTTTAGAAAGAAGTCTGAACAGATCAGACCTGAATTGCAGCGGCCGTGTTCACGAGAATGTGACAATGACCGCCTATTTTCCTGATTTTAGCAGTGACGACCAGTTCGATCACATGGATGTTAACATGAAGAAACTGAGGACTCTACAGGTTCGACAACAATTTTACGTTGATACTGTTGTTGATGTATGCAACCTTAATGGAATTGAGAGAATTCATTTTTCCTGATCTTTTTCATGTACGGAAAAGAAATGCTGAATTCCTTGAATTTTATTAGGCTTCCAGCATTGAGCACGTCCAAAGCGATGAGTACTACTTGTGGAGTGGTAGTACTTAGAGTAATTGTGTTTCGGAATGGAATATGTTTAATGATCGATCAATTTGGCCGCTTTAAGTATGCAAATAGTGTAACGTGAATATTACATGCGTGAATTATAGGATTTCCTTGACGGCCGCGCTGAGTTTGTGACAGTTTCTATGGATTTAGATTCAGGCATACCGTATGGGACAAAAGTATGCATACCTGAGCTAAATGCAAAATTTGAGCGCCAAATTCCCCTCCAGGTACAATGATCAATATTCGAAAAATGCTTGTTTCATGGAGTCTATCCTGAAATATCGAATATACTTTTCTTTGAACAATACCGTATTTTCTAATAATTAATTTGATTAATTTTGACCACCAGGCCAGAGACTCAACTCACTACAGCGACGGCAAAACAAAATCACCGGACTTTTCGCATATAGAAATTTGTGTAAGAACTGAGGAGGACACTTACGATAATGCTGTGAACGGTGTCGTGACACTTTACGTATGAGTATACGTGAATAACGAAATATAATAATTCATAGTGTTACGATATAGAAAAGATACATTTATTAAATAAATAATATGGTATTTCATGACAAGAATGCGTTTTCACGCGGTTGCTGACCAATGTGGCCACGATTGGATCAACTCGTATAGTTTGTTTCCTGGACAGGCTGTGGTCCAGGTTTGCCGATGACCCATCAATGTGTAATTCTCTTTTATTTTTCCGATGGACACTCCGTACGCTATTAATTTCATAGTTGTATTAATCGCTGCCGCGTGTGGCTCGTGATCTGCAACAATTTTTATAAAAATAGTATTTTAGCAAAAGTAAACGAAAAGTTTAGGGACATCAAAATCAGTTTAAATGGATAGGACTATGTTAATGATGCTGTTCAATGAAAATTAACTAACATGTACTAGAGCTTACCGACAAAATTGCCAATTAGGGAGATTCCAATACTCTTTGAGTTGTAAGGTTTCGAATGGGCGCCATGTTTGCTCCATCCCCTTCCCTCGTACACGTTACCATCTCCTCCAACAACGAAATGGTAGCCGATGTCTATCCAGCCTTTCTCATTCATGTGATAATTCTGAAATTATGCACAACATGCCATAAATCAATATAAAAGTGGTCAGTCATCATTTTGAATGCCATTTCTTCTATGTTCAAAATTATATATATGAATACATTAAAAAAACTATTCAAGGATGCTGCTATGTCTCGTAAAAATAACTAACCGGTATCCAAAACGTCAGTGGAAAAATATCACGAATGAATTTCTATTTAGTTACAGTAATCATAATTTTTAAGTTTCGTGAAGGTGATTACCTGGAAGTTTCGCATTTTGGCTTGACAGATCGCTTGGGTCGTACAGGAATCGGTCGCAGTATGATGGATTATTACATACGGTGGTGGATCTACTCGTAGACTTTCTATTGGTTTTTTAGATGCTCTGGCTCCCCATTGTGACCTCGTGATTATGTTTGGACGATCTACGCACAATATAATTCTGGACTAGTAAATCAAATATATCAGAAGTTTATATTTACAATTAGCGATATATGACAATTTCCGCCACGACATCTCCACACGTCAACTACAATAATGATTTCCGTAGTGCCGTAGAGAGATTGAATCTTGTAGATAATTCATGGCCGACACAAATTATCTCCTTGAATGTTAACAATGTCGCGGCATTGGCGTGACCAGTAACTATCAAGTTGTCGCGATGTGCTAACACTTTGCCGATTCGGTCGCCGAGCGGTATTTAATAACAAATTTGAGATATCACGGGTCTTTGAAAATAAAACGGTATTAGAATTGTTCTAAATGTAAACATGAGTGAGACAAAGTGCCAATTTCAATTACAAATATATAGCAGGTTCTCCACTTTTATCTACAAACTTGCAGAATATCGAATAGAATGCTTAAATGGTGGAGTCAGAAGGTCGTCTCAATACTAATTGCATGCTTGTATAAGTGTAAGTGGCCTTCACGCCTCCACGCAACAAAATTTTGACCACTTATCGAATCCTAAATGAGAATACGACAGTAAAATGTAAATTTTAGTCAACAAGTTTTATGTCAGCTTCAATCTATTACAATTACTAATGCGAGTAAATAAAAGATTTAAAAGCAACGTAAACTCGCATACATGTTCTTAGACTGTTTATTAATGAAGAACATCATTCACAAAGTGTGTAAACGACGTTTGGAAGAGAAAATGAAATAGTACAGCGAGATGAACGTTGTATCAACAATTAAAATACAAGATAACATTAACGACTTGAACTCTACAATGTTATATTAAAAATTAAAATGAGAAATATAAACAAATTCTTACCAGGCGTTTCGTGTATTACGGCTGCAAACGTTACTTGGAGAATCGCCAGCGTGAGCAACACAACAATTGAACCGTTCATTTTCGTCGATTATGATAGACTGCCATTGAAACTGTTACGTAGCAGATATTTATAAGTGGCATATAGCTGCTTTGACACCGTGAACTTTGGTAATGAGAGCAATCAAATGTATTCAAGATATACTACTGGTATGTAGTATCACCTCGGTTTTTCCCGGGCAACAGTATGATAAGAACCACCGACAAGACAGACTATGTTACAGGCAATATTTACAGTAGACAACTAGTGCACAATAATCTCTTTATGTTTAAAAGATGCAACTGCGACTATATTCCCGTGATTCTCCGCATCAGTTTGATTACGCGCACCAATCACACGAGTGTCGATTTTCTTGATCACTTTTATTGATTAGCTACTACGTTATACTTCTGTCCGCATAATCTGCATTTACTGAAAATTATTGCAATCTATCAGACACATGATAAAATTTTGGACATTTATCAGTTACCTTATATTCGAATTTAAATACCGCTGGCTGTAATGCAGGACAATTTTTTTTATTTACAATAATTTATTTATTTACGAAATATTTACACAATAATATTACAGTAAATTCGCAAAATTTTGTGTGCACTGGTTTATTTTCAGTACGTATGATTATTGTCGTCTCACATACTCGTCTATAGCTATTTTTATTAGAAAGAAACAATAAGTTTCTCAGGAACATGAGTTACTATTGATAATTATAAGCTAATTTTAGCACAATTGTTGAACCACTCGTTTCACGTTATCCTCCTCTAATAACGACAAATAAGTTGCAATCAAAATGTGAAACATTCATTCATCAATGTTTCAAAAATACTGTAAAAGGTATTTCAGCCACAGAAGTCTTCGTCATTTCTCGTCATCATTCTTCAAAATGATGTTACATATGGATACAGTATACATAGCCGTTTAAAACCACACCGCCTCGTTGCAGTGTTTCAAATTAGATTGCAATGAAAACAGAACACTTTGGGAAAACGAAACGGACGCCATCTTGTCGCTATCTGGCCCTATAAAATGCATGAGACCGTAACGCCCCAAGGATATAAATGCAAATGTTCACTCATGCTGGGAATAAAGCATTTGTATTTAACTAGATATTGACTAAGACTGGCTGGCAATTGTTCTAAGAGTATGATCGTAGACATTAAGTATTTTTAATTGTGTTCAAGCTGGTTTCATTCGCAGGAACGGCAGGCGACGCGTTTGTTGTTCCGTTTCTTGGTACAGGATTCTTGGTCCATCGTGGATTCGTTTGCACGTACGAGTACAATGTGTTACCGGGACATAGTGTGTCTCTGGCTTGACGATGGCCGATCACGCGGTAATTGTTGCTGATTTTACCGAGAGACACTCCGTATTCGATGAGACCGCTCAGAGCCTTCAGAGCTGCTTCGTTCGGGAGGAAATCTATGCACAACGATAAACATTTTTAACAATTCGGGGCAATTGAACAGTTAAATTTATTCTGCATTGATTCTACATCCTCAAATGTTCAATTCGATAAAAATCCGGAGAACTCATCACAAATCGAAAGAGTGTTGGTACACACCACTGAAATCGCCGATTACGCATATTCCAATGCTTTGGAAGTTGTAGCCAGGTGCGTGAGCGCCGACATAATTCCATCCACGGCCCTCGTATGCATTCCCATCCTCGCCAATAAGAAAACTATAGCCGATATCGAACCATCCTCGATCGTCAAGGTGGAGATCCTGATAATGCCTCACGATCGCGGAACACGCCTTTTGATTATGGCAGTATTTGGCGATTCCTCCGTGATGGATCACGACGTAAGGTACTGGCGTGTCCATTAAAACACGTTCGACAGGTGGTCTGGCCTTCCATTCTTCTCTGGTTATTATTTTAACGTGGCCTGGAAACGACAGAGTACCAAGTGACGTGAAGATATATTAAATTTTTTTTTTCATAAGAAAATTCTTCTCAGTTTCATTTACGACTGGCGAATTTCGTGCATTCCGGACAAGATTCAGTACGTCAAACGCAATTACAGTGAAAGTATTTAAATAATTTAAAAATACTGTCGAAATAATTCCAATTCAATAAAATTATTGAAGAAAGAAGCGGATATCTAACTCGTATATCTTAGAAGTAATGCAGTGTTTATTTTGCATCGAATTCCGCAATCTGTTCGATAAGATTGGACGGACTGCCGAAGAAGGAAGGTTTATTAATTTTGCAAATCACTTACCTGTGTCGTTTTTGAAAGTCTCCCACCTGATGGGCAACGATAAAACGATGAAGCCGAAAGACACGAGGAAGATGAGCGCACAGGCGATGTATCCGAATGAAGTTGATGATCCCATGATTACAAGCACCGTAGCAGCTTGTGTTAAATGTGTAACTGTACGTGAATCGTGAAACGGCGTCGGCTTTTAAACGAAAAATTGAACGTAGCCGGGAAGTCCCTCGAAGGAGCACGTTGGGTCTTTTAACCCTCTCCCCTCCACCAGGTCGTTGTATCGCGAAAAAGAAGTCTAATCCACGCGAATTTCGTTTTTGTGCAAAATGGTGACTATAGTGGTCCACACCGACATCGCGTCGGCGACGTCCAAAAGAGAATAATCGTCTCGTAATCTGTATCGGATTACAAATCGAAAAGATAATCGGTATAATGGGAAATAGCACACGATAAGATACACATTCGATAATTACCGGCCCGTTAATGGCCACTATGAACTTGCATTCGGTAACTGATACATTACACAACTATCCGCGGGGACAATTACTCGACCGTTTCGTTACGGAATTTATTATTCTTCTTTTTTTCTTTGTTTTGTTCTTCCTTCCGGAAAGAAAAAGTTTCGAGTTCCATGAAGCGTTATCGCGCGATCTGATCGGAGCTGATGATACGGTTCTCGTGGCTCGTGTACGAATTCGTTAGATGAATTTTTGTTGTTGTTATTAATCCACGCAACGTTTACCGTGTTACCGATCGGCTGATAACGATTTCGAGTTAATATTGTTTACGCTTTATCTCGCTCTGACACACGCCGCACGTTTCCTCGAATTCTGACTAATTTCTGCATACGATTTCTGTGTTTCCTTATAATTTAAATAGATATTTTGGTCAAATTAATCGTAATTGTGAAAATTTTTTATTTTCTTCAATTAATATGGATTTAGGATATTTTTTAATATAGTTTTATAGTGATATTACGTCGTTCTATACCGTTAGAGATAACAACTATGGAACTCAATGATATTGTTATCAAATTGATGATTTTAAAATGACTAGTTGTTTCTTCACGTTGTTTATTCCAGGATGAGATTAGATTATAAACACAAAAGACAACAAATATGATAAATATTCTACTTCGTTGTATCGCTAAATCGTCATGCGATGATGAAACGTTTAAAAATTGTTCTCTTATCTTTGTTGCAATAATCTTTTGCAAACTCATTATACTATTATTGACAAATTCAATCATTTTAGTATTGTAAATAAAACAATTTTTAAAAATTTAGTTTTATTAACTAAAAAGCAATCAAATTATTAATTAATAATAATTTTTGAATGGATTACAAAAATTATCATCGACGAAACCGTTCGCACCGACGAAGGTGCCGTTCGTGGGCTTTTAAGTTTAAGTTTTAAAACTTCAGGTGTCGCTGTGGACCAGAAATCAGTTTTAGCAGAATTCTGACTTATCGCGAATCATGGTGTTTATCGCTACAATATTTTAATCAATCTCCTGCTGTTTCTACATCGTGAATATACGAACAAATATCAAGATGTTCAAATTTGGATTTTCAAAAAACAATGACGCGAAAGGTAATCCAGAATTTATTCAATTTATTTAAACATGTATGTGAAAATGTTTTCAAAGGTTATGTGTCTGCTACATTATTTTATACTTTATACGCATGTGCGATTTTCAAATATGTTCTTTGAGAATGTTAATAAATAAAATCAACATTTCAAGTGTTGCACACAATGAAAAATGAATACCTAGGATACTAATTTCAGAAAGTGATATTCAGACGAAAAAGTTAATTAATTGGATTCCTGCTTCAAAAGTTTGTGTGGCGGAATCGAATATTACAAAAGAATTTGAATCGAATGATTACGTAGAAAGCACAGTATTCCCGGGATGCAAATTAAAATTAATTCGATCTGAAAAGGCTTTGCAAGATCTGAAAAAGGAAAACTGTGCAAATATTATAGAAGCAGAGTCGCAACACTCTGATCTTGTTCCTGCCAAATACGAAGGTACATGGCGGTTAGTTTAAAATAATTTAGTGTCAAACGATATAAAGACTTGAAGAATTTAATGAGAAATTCTTGTATCAAGGTGGTTTAAAGATCTGGGAGTGTAGTTACGATCTAGGTTGCTACATTTTCGAAAACAATGTAGATTTTCAAGACAAAACTGTGCTGGATTTAGGATGTGGTGCTGGTATCATTGGTCTCATAGCTCTTTCGAAAAATTCCGTCGTCCATTTCCAAGATTACGTTCGTTTCTTTCGTATATAATTTTTCAATCAACTTTTTACAAACCCGTGGTTTATATAAACCATTTTGCAGAACGTTGAGGTAATAAAAACTGTAACGATTCCGAACGTTTTACTCAATTCAGAGGATCGGGAGAATGTTTTACAAAGATGTGATTTTTTTTGTGGGGATTGGGAATCGTTTACAAAATTAAATGTGCCTGATCGAAAAAATGAAAGTACGAAGTACGATCTAATTTTCACAAGCGAAACAATTTACAATCCCGACAATCACAGAAAATTGTACGAAGTTTTCATAGAGAAACTAAAACAAGATGGTGTGGGGCAAGTATAATCGCTAATTTCGGTTTATTTTTCAATTAGTTTCATACAGTCAAAATTGCTAGATTGGGTTTCTCAAACAATAGTAAATAATTTCCTTTTTAATTGCTATTATATAGATTCATTGCCGCCAAAAGTTATTATTTCGGGGTCGGAGGAGGGATGAGACAATTTCAAAGTCTCATAGAGGATGATGGTATCTTCGATGTTGAAATAGTGTGGAAAAGTCAACAGGGTAACAAATTATGGCTAGCACGCACTCAATTAACCATTGAATCAGATTTCTTGTACTATGAATCACAGTAATTCTCTAATCAGGATTAATCTACAGTAATCTCAATACTGAAAGCACTTTAATCAGTTTGATATTTCCAGTGATAAATGGTCAATTGATTTCGCTATAATTATAGCACCGATGTGTTACGAATATATAGTTATAGTTAGTTACAGTTATATATATTTATATTTCAGGATTGCAAAGAGAAATTCTGAAAATTTCGAGGAAACAACGATCGTGAATTTAACAGGCGGCTGTCCGTATATATTTTTATATATAGAATAAGAATCAATTATATCTTTAATTTTGATATATAACTCAATAATTCAGATTACTTTGTTATTGCAACAACCCTCCACAAACCCTTCCATGTTTAAATATTCGTGCGCAATTTTTATACAATTACAGACAAGCTACATATTTTTTTGGTTCATGCTTGTGAAGCACAGGCCTCAGTCTAGGCTAGGTCACGGTGCACCGTGGGCTAGGTGGCTAGGTATGCCTTGTGTTTAGGCTAGGTTTTATTTCGTAAGTTACAGAATACATTACAGAAACAAACGTATACAATTGACTATGTTGTGTCCAGTATGTAGGAAAGAGTATTCAATAGAAGACATAGGAAATCATATTGATTTATGTCTTTCTGCAATCGTTGCACCTCCAGAAAAGTCGTTTCGAAGTCCAAAGAGACCTTTGTCGCCGGAGGAAACGGCCGAGTCAACTCCAGCAAAGAAGTCGAAAAAAGACTCTGTAACAATTACGTCAAATATGAATCAACAAAGAGCAACTTCGAGCACAGATCATATTCCTCTTGCTGAAAGAATGAGACCTGAATGCTTTGCAGATTATGTTGGCCAAGAACAAGTTATTGGTTCTGATATGGTTTTACAAAAACTGTTGACGAATGGACATGTTTCCAGCATGATATTCTGGGGTCCACCTGGTTGTGGGAAGGTAAGATACATACCAAGTATCCATTTTTAATGATACTTACTGCTTCTAACTACTTTTAGTCGTCTTTGGCCAACGTTATATCACGATTGAGCAAAGAAATATGTGGCGATAAAGTCCATACCGTAAGGCTCTGCGCCACATCGTGCGGTATTAACGATGTCAAAGAAATTGTTAAAAAAGCTAAGAATGGCTCGAAAGTTAGTAAACAAACTATTATATTTATGGACGAAATACATCGTTTCAATAAGCTTCAGCAAGACGTTTTCTTACCTCACATAGAAGCAGGAACATTTACATTAATTGGCACTACTACTGAGAATCCATCTTATAGCTTAAATTCTGCCTTGTTAAGTAGATGTCGTGTATTTCCATTGAGTAAATTGTCAGTGTCGAACATAGTCGAAATTCTTTGTAAAGCGGTCGCATCCATTAATGGAGAAATAAACGGCCTCCAAACTGAAAATGTAAATAATTCAATAGATAGATCAAGCTCACATTCAAGGTCAGATTTTATTATTAACAAAGCAGTAATTGAATGGCTAGCAGAAGTATGTGATGGAGATGCACGTGTTGCATTAAACGGTTTAGACTTAGCAGTTAAAACTAAAGCATCACATTCTTCTTGTGTTGCATCGATAACCCTCGATGATGTTAAAGAAAGTCTTCAGCAAGCGCATATGCTGTCAGGTAGACAAAATAATAATATTCAGCATTTATATTCTGCATTGCATAAATCAATAAAAGGTGGCCATAAAAGTGCAGCTTTATATTGGCTAGCAAGGATTATGGCAATCAAAGAAGATCCTGTAGATATAGCAAGACGTTTGGTTAGGATATCAAGCGAAGATATTGGTTTAGAAGATCCCGATGCGCTAGGTATACGCATTATGTTACTAGGTGCTTTGTTCTTCTTAATTGTAAAAGTACTTTGCTACAGGGATAGCAGTTCACACCATGCATGGGTGCGCAATGATTGGAATGCCAGAGTGCGATGTAATTTTAGGGCAATGTGTGGTTTATTTAACAAGAGCACAAAAATCAAATCTTATTTATAATGCATTGAACCGTGCCAAAAATGTTATTATGAACCATAAAGGCCCACAACCTGCTGTACCCTTATTCATCCGAGATAGATCAGGGCAGAGAAAACTTCAATCTGTTTTTGGTGTGTTAGTCTGTAGTCTATGCACTCTGATTCTTTACTAATTAATTTTCATTTATTTTAACTTTCCCTTGCGATTTTTTAAAAAATCTTCTTTCTAGGGCGACGAGAGGGGGATTTAGTTCGAAAAGAGGAAAACGTTAAAACACATTTACCATTTGGTGTTCAGAATGTAAATTTCTTTCCAGCAAATTTCTGAGCGTTTTAGGCATACCTGAAATATTTCTATCATGAATTTTACGAAACATAACCGTTGAATCAATCGAGAAATGGTTCTATATGATGCTATATTAATTTATAATATAATTTTTATTCGTAGTTTATAATATAATAAAATTATTTACGAAATTTTAAAACTAAAATAAAAAATTATGCATCCAACCAGATGTTTTGGATCGAACATTATATAAATTTACTGAATATACAAATAGCTGTATATTAAAATAATAACTTCTACAAAGCTTAAAATACCTTAGTTCCTTTTAAAAGTTCTGGTATTTTCCCGCAAATGTCACTGCCCCACCTTTCCCTCATACTATAGATACGTTACTGTTTTGTGCGCGCATGCGCGAATTAACGGTACAGTGGTCATGGCGTGTATTCAGAGAGGAACACGCTGCTTCAGCGTCAGTGATGCACCAAGCGGACTAGAATCAAATTAATTTCTCGATAGTATCGACTGAAGCGCAATTGTCCAATTAACAATTGGACTCTTCTCCGTTCGGTACAGCACTATCGCTCGAGCAGTTGATAGTGCCTCCGAAACCCTGACCGCAAGTATTTCCTCTCTGATAAAGTTCATTGGATTTCTTTTGTGCGGTCCTTAGGTTTCAATGGTTTCGTAGGCAGTAGACGGGCTTTGCTGTGCTGGGGTTGTGTTATTTTTTCATGTCCAACGTTTGTAAAATTTTAGTGGTGTCTTTGTGTCAAACAGAAAGAGGATATTAACAGATATGAAGATTTGGACGTCGTATCATACTTTCGAGTGAGTGCCATGTGCAGAAATTGATTCGTACCCAATATTCAAGGCTAGAATGTGGAAATATTTTGCAATGTTTCATTCTTTATGTGAAAGCACTGCGGGTTAGGTGTCATAGCGTGTCTAGAGATACAAATTTATCTGAAATTTCCAGGCACCCGTGGGAGACGGTGGTGAAGGCTGCATGCAGAAAGTATCCAAATCCAGTAAACCCGTGCGTTTTGGGTACGGACGTAATCGACAGACATGTCAAAGGGGGTATTCTGTATTCGCACAGGCTCGTCACCAGCGAATGGCGATTCCCAACCTGGATATTACCGGTAAGTTCCCGAAAATCATTTAGGTTATTTACCCTATACAGTGTCGAACATAACCTCTCCAATCGAAATAGATCACCAAGAATTTACGATTAAAAGTCGTCCAGCATAATTAATTTAGCCAAATTAGATCTGAACAATCTAATTACACGTATATACACACAGTGCGTCAACTGTCATTCATTTAGAAAAATATTTTCTGTATAATAGAGTGGTATAGGGATTGGTCATATGTTAGCATAACTACAAATTTAACACAGTTATTTATAATTCGTACTGCTCTGGCTTGAACATACCACGTGCATTGTACTTAATAATTTCAATATTTGATCTGTATAGAGGCTGTTTTAATCTGATTACTATGATATCTTATTATATGCTATAGTCGGTACTTTTCCAATATTCTTGACCTATAGACTTTTATGTTATGATTAGTATCGATCTTGCTGCCAATTAGTGAAGAATGCAGCTAGGAAAGTGTAAATTATCAATAATTGAACTCATTTCGGAGTTGGAGTTCTAACAGTGGCTCCAAAGTAAAATGTTTGACAGAGTCTCTTCGTGACTACTTGCCCTTTGCTCGGAAGCGGTAGGCTTACGCATAATTAAGGAGCGATTACGTGGGAAAAGTTCCATTATTACGGTCAGAGTAACAAATCTTCCAGCAAGTTCGCTGTAGTGCATGTAATGGCCGCATTAGCGCTGCCATCATGGCAAGGTCGCTAACACACTGGATTTCAATGGTCGATCAGAGCAGAGACTCGCATTATTAACCTTGCGGAACCTTACCCATGGCACGGCTTATCGATTATTGCACGCGCTCTCGTGGATAGGTCACAAAGTTGTTCATTCACAATCTGCTTTATCGGGATGACCTTTTTGCCCTTGCCCCAAACCGTGACCTTGACGAAACTTTTCCAAGCATTTCCCGATCGAAATTACAGCAGACGTCGCTATCGTTTTTCATACTTGTCGCTAGATCATGAGTGTTTTTAATTGTATTTACAAGAAATGCGGTTAAATTATTATCAAGATTTATTCGGAGCATCACGTGCACTTACGTCTGTTGGACGCGAAAGACTATTGGCGATCTGCCGCTATCTACAAGTCCGGAAGACGAGTTTAGGCTTACGCAATACGATTCATTTTTGAGCACATAGCTACGTCACTCGCTGCTCTTGATTTATCGCATTTGTTTTAAACAATGGCGAGGCAGAACCGTCTGTGACGCTGAGAAGCCACACAGTCGTTATTTCCTAATTATAGAATTAATTTATTGCGATTTTGTACAATGCTTATATATCAGAAGGGCATTAGAATACTTTGTGATACTTCGAACAAAACCCTTTCTTAAATCGGTCTCAACTTTCTTTATTGATTTGTCTTTATTGTTAATGAAAAGATATTTTCCACTAACACTTTCAATGATCGACGCTTAATCTATTCGATCGACCGACCACGTTTTGCCAGACCAGTATAGTTGCTGCCTCAGTAAGTTAAGACTATGTTATTCGCGGTGGAGGTTCCTCTTCTTCCGCTCATAATCCTGAAACAGTATATATCTGTATATGACTAGACCATATGTTAGTTAATCATTAATCCCCGTCCAGTGGAGTATCTTATATAACTTGCACGGCCGGTTCATTCGACCTCGAAGGAATGGTTTCACTTACCCTAATACCTACTTAATTTATGAAACCGCAAGCTATGAGGCTCCGGAAAATAATTTATTAAAATCCATTACGGAGCGCAAAGAATCACGTCTTCCGCACTCGCTGACGTAGTTACCATTCATTAAATATAATGCTAGATCGAGACGTCGAAAGCGAGGCGTTGAACGAAAAAATGTTATTCCTTTTTCTCGTCTAATTATTAAAAGGGTACGAAAACCCGACAGATTCTGACGATGTAAGAAAGTTACAGATGGTTTCGTATCGCGGTAGAATGGATTCACCCCATCATTTTCAACATAATCCGGCCGGGCTATTAAAACAAGTGTTGCGTTGCGGTCGATCGGCTCAATCCGAGTCCGAAACGGAACTTCCCCGTTTCATAACTCTCGGGCCGAGGGTTGAAGTTCGCTATCAAAGCATAGATGGGGGTAGGCGAGCATCGGTCCGCCGTTGTAATCAATCAGGCGGGACAATGGGAGAACAACTTTCGTTTTAAGCGTGCGTCGTCGCACCGGCAAAAGCAGAGCTCCCGTTCGGGTTTATTTACTCGAAAGTTGGACCGGTCGTAAGAAATCAATCCACATACACGGGCGCGCGGAGCTTTGCATCCCTTTCTTTACCCGGGCGCCAGTTTACAGACAAAACAGTTCCCTGCCCGTTTGACCGAGCAATCTATACAAACACCGGCATGGCACTGGTGCAGCAGGAAATTCGAAACTTTCGACAACGCCGAGCAAGAAGAAGACGGGGTGCGATAGAGGAAGAGAGATAGAGAGAGGAAGTGAGGGGATGGGCAGGCTCGAGGCACAGAATTACAAAACAACGACATCGACAGTATCAACTTTCATAATGAGCGAGACCCCCTCTTCTTCCTCTCGGTGTTACGCTCTTTGGCAATCATCCAGCTAGACGGCTGCGTTTTGGAATACACATCGGGCTCTCTTAGAGCCTCCTTTCCCTCCTCCTCCTCTTCTTCCTCCAACCCCACCTGCTCCTTCCGAATCCAACGCCAGTGGGCGGAGAGGATCCCGGCTTCGAATCCTTTTTGGCTCGGCGAATTGCTTCCTTTCGCAGGATTTTCTATAAGCTTGGCCATTTCGCAAAGCCGTTCCCGTTGTGCCGGCTCGCTCGCCCGAATGCCTCGAATCACAGTCCCGTATATAACGAATGCACAGCAAACTGGAACGCCGAGGGGAGATCGGCTCCGCATTTAGGCACTCTTGAAATTACTTGACGGGAAGGGAAAGTGCGGAGGCTCGTTTCGATTTCAGTTAGTTGCTCCGCGTTCCCCTTTTTTCTACCTCTTTCTCTTTCTCTCTCTTTGTAAAGGCTTGCGTTGGACGGCGTTTTATGGCAGGGACATCGCTATTGTGCATTGGGTCCGGTACTTGACCTTTTGTAGTTTGACTACGGCGTTGGGCCTGTCATCGCCACTTAGTTTTGTGGCATTGTCCTCCGTACCTGGCTAGCTTCCATTCAGTCCCTTGCCACAAAGCCACAAACTATCTATAATTGTTATCTCTTGACCTTTAATAGTAGTTAATACTGTAAGTCTTTAATAGAACTCCTTGCTTTGTTTTCGTTTCCTTCCAAGTTGAAAGGTGATCCTTTGACACGAACCTTGTTATTAGTCGGCACACCTGGTACAAAAGCATACAAGGTCCGAAAGATTACCGGATCTATCGCGGACAAACCACTCCCCCTCACCCGCTCTTTCTTTCTTCGACTGCTGCTAACTGCTTTCCGAGTAATTGCCCCATTCGGCGGAATGAGGGGGTCCCGGACTCACACTTTGCCTGACGGACCCTCAAGGCTGATTCACACCAGATTTATTTGACTAACAACTTGCTCGTTAATCATCACTAGACTGCGGATCTTTATGCAAAATAAAAACCCTTAATACACGAGAAATCATACATTGATATCTTCGATTTTAAAAGTTTTTCAACAAGTTTGAATTTCATCTACTCAGTTTTGCTATAAATGCATTAAGATCCGCAGTCTAATTATCACCGTTCGAAACGAAAGATTCGCTACCTGCGCGAAGGGCCCGACAATCAATATTACAATATTCGCTGCACTATTGTCACGCATCCCTCAGTAATTATTTACTGCCTTCTGTGATTATTCAGTTAATGCAAACACATGCGGAATCATATTTGTCAACGTAATTTACAGAGGCGACCATACACATGAATATATTATTCCCGCGGAAGATTTTATCGAGTTAAAAGCGTATTAAAAACTTGATTTGATACTTCGCCCCCCCCCCTTAAACTTCTTATAAACTTTCCTCGATGTTCTTGAAAGGAGGAGATCGTTTTTATGAAATCCTGTCGAGCACAGCCTCGAGAAAAAGCAAGCCACGCTCGGGAACGTTAATAAAAGCCGACGAAATATTTATTTTAAATTCGCTGCTCGCGCGCCGCGGTACACGCATTTTATCACGTTCCGTAAATGTTTATTTTTTTTTTACCGCGCCGGTGGCGGTGTGTCGCAAAAATTAATGGCCGGCTCGTGGCGGGAGGTGTTTAATTCATTACTTGCGAAACACATGTGTATGGTCCGGCTATTGTGGCGATTCTCACGGTCCGGTAATTGAGGCGTTATTAATCACAGAAACATATAATCAATTATTGGGAAACACAGATGCGGCGACACTTCGCTCGAGTTAATTATTCGGGCCGATTCATTAATTTTTAAAAACCGTCGGATCGCGCGAATCGCTGCGCCGCGTTAATTGCATTGTTGCGTTTGTCGCGCGTCGGGATGGGCGATGTACCGCCTCGGGGAAAACTATTTCGCTTTTAAGAACGGCTCCCTTGTAATTTATATGGCCTCTTAAAAGATTCTTCGTTGTTTTAGTTGTTCGGCCATCGAGGACCGTGCTATGCCAGCGAATGGAGCGAGGTGAACCCGCAGTCCAGAGAGATGGTGGTCAAAACAGTAAACGTAAGTACGCTCGACGATTTAAAGAACCGTGGCACTTGATGGCCCGTAAAACATTTCATACAGCCACTTCATTATGAAAACGTTCAAACGGTTAATTATTCTCCAAACCAATTTTTCACACCGCGCGTCCACCGTTCGGCGATATTTAATCGATCGACACCGATAAATTCGTTTATCCCCTCGTTCGTTCGCCGCGGTAACAAGTTGACCAGAAGTAGTCTCGCTATCGATCCACACTTTATTCGCAGCCTCGAACCAAATATTACGTATGACGTTTAATCAGCCGAATGCGCCGAGCCATCGAGCGTCGGCGCTTATTTCATTACATTCGCACTTTATTACACGCATATTACCGGACAAAGTACTTCGACCGCATTCGCAATTTATCTTCCTGCTGCGTGATAAATTGAAGACCGATACTCGGCGTGCAAATGCTGCTTTGCACCGGATCGTTGAATTGCGCTGCGAGCTGCTAGAGCGGTGCGAACGAAAGAAGATAATTCCTCGGCCACGTACAGGGTGTCCCAACGAAAATTGCGCAGTTTAAAAAAAGTTATTCAGTCTTTGTTTGATTGTTTTACGTCGCTTCTTCAACTGCTATGGTTATTAAGCGACGGGACCAACAGTTTAAGGTGGGTTCCGAAGTTATTCAGTCTAGTCAGAACTAAATATAAATATACAATAGCTTCTTTCACATACATTTGAAAGCTGATAGATGATCCTCCATTCGAGTTGGGGCTTATTTTAACAAACCCTCCTCAAGAATTGTTAGAAAAATGATCTCGGACTTATTCGTGGGTTCCTAAACTGTTTCGCTGCTTAAATAAAGAAGCTTTCTTTTCGCGATTCGCGAAACTAATGAACGAATCCGTGGCTGGTCGCGCAGCGACATAATGAAACACGCGCGGCCGGAAGGATTGCGCCTTCCCACGTTTGCATTAGCAATTCATTTGCCGGGTGAAAATAAATTTGATGAGCGAAGGGTGGCACACACGTGTACACGTTGTAATCGAACAATCAATATACACCCAATCCCATTCGAATTGAGATCAGCAAGGGTAATTGGAAAACCGGCCGATGCAATTTCACCTGTGGAATTACTCGCGACCCTTCCGGCCGGTGTTTGTAGTTTTCGTGACTGATAATAGCGAACCCACTGGCTAGCACCGTTGCACGGGGATGGCTTTTTATTCTGCTCGGGTGGTATCCGCCGGAAAGATTGCGGACCGGTTCAACGTTCCAGCTCCCGGAGCAGATACATTTACTCGGGTCTACAGGCTAGACGAGGATATCGACGCGGCTTGCCTTGCCTTGTCGAGAGTGTGAGAGGCGTAACATCGCATCGAACCGCATCTGGAAAGTTGGATATGATAGGTTATTGATGCGCGCATTACCGGGGGTTGCATAGCTTCGTGGTCTCCTCGGAGGGATTCGCCTGGAGGCACTCGGGAAGACAGGCCCGAGAACGCCGCAGAAGAGCACGAGGAGCACGGGTCCTGGCTCCTTGTAAGCGTCAAAGATCGTTCTCTCGCTATCAGCCCGATCCTCGGCCAAAGGGGAACCGGGATGCTCGATGCATTACCGGTATGATGAACGATCCGCAAGTGGCTGCCTGGAAAAACCGTGGCTCCTCCATCCGCCAGCCTCCGCTTCGTCGATCGTTTTTACTTATCGAGTCGAGACGTGCCGAATGCCCGCACTATCCGCCGCTCGGGTCATGCTTTTATAGTGGATGAGTCGCCAGAAACAGGACATCAAAATCTCTGCTGGTCCCCGACGCGAGGAAATTAACGAATTTTCCTGGCGCTGGTGGCACAGCTCGGGAACTTCGGGCTCCAAATGTCACGTTTATTGATACAATTATTGTTCTATGAACATTTTTCTGATTAAAATGATCCCAAACACAATGCAATTCGGGTAACATTCGTGGGAGAGACAACTAGGTTGTTTCCCCGTGTACTGAGAGAAATTGGTAAAGGTACACTTTTTTTTTCTTAAGGGCGATGGGGAAATGCATTTTACGCACACCCCCTTTCCAGGTCTAATGACGGCTAGGGGGATAGTGTGTGGGACTCACCCTGTCTGAGAAAACGAGACTAGGGCATACCCACTAAAACCCCATCGCCCAGGAGCCCATGAGGGATTATGGAGTTTGCTGGCCCGCTATTCGCATACTACGCAAACTCTTCTTTGGCCCTTTCTTCCACGCGTGTTCTTGGCTATTATGGTAAAGGTATACCTGTACCTCGCCTGACAGACAGTTGCGGCAGCCAGCCGAATCTACTCCAAGTAGAATTTGATGCAACGAGGTTCAGCGACGTCGAGCCTAGTCGACTGTCTACAATGTCTCGGAGCCTATAATTTTTGCAATTCCGGTGTATCTCGAGTGTCTGATGCGCGATGGCAGCCGTAGGTCCGGCTGTAGGTACCGCAAGTCCATTACGTTCAACTTGTACTCGATGCATACACGCCGGATGCGTTTAGGTTCAACGATACGATACCGCATTACGTTCCAGCAGCGGCACGATACGTATGCATCCCGCGTAACGTATGCAACACGGCCAGGTATACGAGGGTTGTTGGGGGAAGGGGCAGGGGAGGTAAATTGCTAAAAGATATCTCCCCCTTGGGATTCGACGGGGATGGGTTATAACCTGGTCCTGACTCCGTCGGGCTTATGCAGAATACATTGCCCACGGTACCGGGTTCTGGGCTACGTTGTTCCCCTGTATTCGTTTGTCCGCGTGCGTGGCTCGCGTGCGTACACACATCTGAACGGAGGCGTGGGTGGAGGAATAGTAAGTGGAACAGGAACAGCCGTATATCGGCATCCTCTATCGCGCTCGCGCTCAGCCCCTCTCCCGTCCTCGCCGAACAGACAGCTATAGGCAGGAGAAAGCGTCGACGTCCCGCTGGGAATTGTTCAATTTTAGTTGAAGCTCATCTCGAGCCCACGGCGTGCAGGAAACGCGGAAACGCGTCCCCGTAGATTACGCAACCGTGGTGCGATCAGCGGGGAAATATCGCGCGGCGTTTCCCGCTGCCGTCTGACCTTAATTGGAAAGACGACAACAGGAAAGAGGGCGTCGAGGATCTTCAGCGACGGGGACTTCCGTCACGGCCGAAGGATGAACGAGCTGCGTTCTAATAAGACTCCACCACCAGGCCTGTTCTTCTCCTCGCCGGATTTTTATCTGCTCCCACCGATCTATCAATTAGGTGTCGCGTCGTCGCTACTAGCTGCTCGCTCGAGCTGTCTCAATATCTCTGCGGGCGCCGCAGACGCGTTAGAGGTCCGCGAGAGCCCGAATATAATTAGATGGTTAGGACAGGTCGGGTTTCCGAGAATTTTTGGGATTCCCGAAAATATCCAGGCTCTTCAATGTATGAGGATACCTACTATTTTCGAGATCATTCCCGGAAATCTGAAAATAACCCGACACCTTTAGTTCTAGAGATTATCGAATGAAAATTCCCGAGAGAAGCAAAATTATCGGACGACACGCGTGCGTCACAAAAACCTAAAGAAAGATATGTTCTTCTTTTCATGGGACATGGAGCTCGAACGTCTCGGATGCGTCCAAGATAGAGGACAACTTCGAGGACGCAACGGCGTGTAACGCCAAGAGGAAAAATAGGATACAATGCGATGCAATCAAACACGCTATTCCAGGAATGAGCACGTATTTCGGAATTCGTGTTGTATCTCGTTTGGCTGCACCCACACCGAGCGCCGAGCGTAAACGCTCGCTCCTTGATGCATGGAGGCAAACAGCGAAGTTACACACAAAACAGCTGATAAATGGGCAAGTGGTGTTCTCAGGGACGGTAGCTACGACTGGTTTACCTGGGGAAAATAAAAATGTTCGCGACGACGCTGCTCGCGGAAGTTTGCATTTTCCAAAGCCTCGCGCTTCGTAAATAATCTCCTAACGCGATGAACGTTTCGTCCGAAAAATTAACCCGGGGCTACTTGCAAGAAAGCCGCATACTCTACATAATACTTTCTTAAACAGAACTATGAACTGGATCGACGAAAAACAAATTCTATCTTCACGTGTACTTTACGCAACCTCATGCAGAAAAATTAATGGTAGCCATAAGGTAGAGCGTTGTGCAGGGGATGAAATGGCGGATCCTCTTTCGGTTACCGTTCCCCAGGACTTCCACGCTGGGAAAATCGCGACGTCGGGGAATGGTGATCGGTTAATTTAAAACAATGCCGGCGCTAGCGCACAGTGAATCGAGTTTCAGCGGATACACGTGCTGCCAGAAAAACGATGGAACGTTCTCCCTGCGCGGCGATACGTCCATGCCGGCGGATGGATATTATCGGATTATCAAACGGACATATTGCAACGTTGCCACACACGTGACGCCCGATCGCGTTAAGTTAATCGCGTTATTATTTAAAACTTGCTGTAACCCGTGCCTCCCCCGGAATTCGATGATTTGTAGTCGAGCGTTCCGCGATCGATACACCGGTCGGTCCATTAGGATTTATGTTGCGTTGATGTCGCGAAAAAAAAAATTGCCCCTACGGATTGGGAATAGATGGTTTTAGGAAGCGGTGGGGGGATATGCACATTGTTCTCGGACCTTTATTTTCAGTTATCTATGTACCGTTCTACGTGTTGACTCTTCTCTTTGGGAAAAAAGGACAGTGGAGCGTCAGCGCAGCTTAACTAATGCTCGTGTCGTGTTTTTAAAATAAAACCGTTTCACGGGGAAAGCCTGTGGATTAAACTGCATCGTAGCACTAGTTCGTTAGAAAATTACTTAGTAACCGTTAGCAACATTTTCGCATTCGTTCAGTTACTTGAACGTGTCCGCCGGCTTTATGGGATACTTGTCGTTTTAGGATTGAACTTGTCCCGTAAAAGTTTGATAGAATTACGAGCCGTTAAGTCAGATTCAGCGTACACGCAATTACGACTCGAAAATTAACTATGTAACCGAGTAGTTCAACGCGCGGATCAGCCATATTGGAACGGTAAAACCGGAAGTTCGACACTTCATCAGCTCGAACTTTTTTATTCCGTTTCTAATTTTATTCTCTCTCTTGTTTCGAGAGTTTCCTCGGAGGGACCGAGGACCCATAGGAACGAAAGTCAACGAGCTCGTTTCCCACACGGGTAGAATAAACATTTCCGACGGAAATAAAAGGACGTTCAATTTCCCAATCCCCCGTGGACGATCGTGATTTTTTCTTTTCTTCGTTCTAAGCTATTCTCGGTGCTCCGGAAACAGCTGAATGCAAACTACTTACAAAATTGAACGGCTTTCTTGAGATTTCGACCGTTGCAGCTGAATACGACTAGAAAAAGGACCGAGTTTAATTCTACGGCTGATATAATTAACAGAGATATGAATTTCGTGCAGCTTTCCGGCTGTGGGTGCGCCGGCAGGACGCCGGCCTCTTTGCAGATGAAAAGTCCCGGCGTTTGATGCACAGTTTTCCGAAATCGTTTGCAACTGGACGCCAATAGATCAATCAAGCCCGGGGTACGTGGAAACGGGTGCCGGTTCAGGCTCGCCGCAATACGTTGCCGCGCACGAAGCAAACCGGAACGATATTTTAGCCCCGCGACGAGCCGTGTATTCCCTCTAACAATCCCTCCTTCGTCCTGGCACGAATTTCCGTGCGTGCAGGCGCGAAAACCCGAGACACACGGGATAGATAGAAGGATGGGGTAGGTGGCGGCTGGGACCTCGGGGGTGAGAATGGGGACGAGAGGGGGTTGCCTGGTGCCATCGGACGAGAATTAATAACGGACGCGTGTATCGGTGATGTATCCTGGCCGTGTTCGGGGACTCCCCGTGGACTTTGCTGATGGAGAACTCGAGAGGGTTGCGTTCGGGTTGGGCGCAGAGCTGGCTGACTGGATGTGCCGGCGACTGAATTATTGTGCGGCAGGCCCGGTAAATCATAAAAACAACAAATTGCACGCGCACACAGAGGGTTGGCGCACGGGCGCGCGTGTAACCCCGCGCCGTGTGCATTTTTCGGGTGCACTTTTATACATCGTGCAGCGAGCGGCGCCCCCCGCGCCAGCTCAGCGCCAGCACTTTTTGAACCGATTGAAATATGGAGTCGCGGGCTACGTACGTCGGCTTAATGAAAAATGGTAACTTCCGGTTACCTCGGCGAGGGTGTCAGGATCCACCCAGCTCCGGGGGACGTCCGCGCTTGCGAGTCCTCTCACCTTTTGAACCTCTTGATCCGCGGGAATCCTCGACCCGGTTGTCGCCCGCGCGACGCCCCATCGAGAACGTGATCCGGTCCGCTCGCCGGGAAAAGTTTCGCTGAATGGATATTAATGATCACTGGCCAGCGACACGGAAGGAAATCCGGTTTTTCGGCGGTACGTGGATTCCGGTAGTCAGAGAGCGAGATAGAGAGCGATCCACCGCTCCCTAATATTTCATATGGACGTCGAGGGTATCGATTCGGGCTTACGCGGGCTCTCTGTTTGCTCAGAAGTGTACACAGACGTGGAAACAAGTAATTGAATCGAACGCTCAAGGAAACCGCGCGTATCCATTCAGCCAGGACCGGATGACTGGGAGCATACCCTCCCTCTCCCTCTCTCTCTCTCTCTCTCTCTCTCTCTCTCTCTCTCTCTCTCTTCGTCGCTCCCAGTCCCCCTCCCCCCGTTTACACGATCTAATACGGATTTGTCAGCACACGATTCCCAATCTCCCCGAAATCCGCTGAAATCGCCGATTACCCCGGGCTCGGCGAGAGAAAGCCCAAGGACCGAACTCTATCGAGGTCGATCCAGCTTCCGACGTTACGTCGTGGTAGATTTTGGGCTTCCGGCCACGGCACCCTCTCCAGGGCGTCGAATCGTACGACTGAATCGACTGCATACCCGCACCCGAACAATGCCACCCCCTCGCCGACCCCCGTCCCCCCAGATCCCGAGATCGGTAAAGTCCTCTCAATTATGCGGCGATGCTAATTACTCGCGAGTGCACACTGAAGAAGGCTCTTTAGCCTCGCACAATGACCCTTCACGGGGCGCGGTCTACCCTTCCGTTCCCAGCCCCCTCTTTCACCCCCTTCTACACCCTGCTTTCCATCCCTCTTCCACCATCGTTATATTGGCGAAGGATGAAACGGAATCACGAGAATTCTTGATTGGAGAACGCCCCGCTCGGTGTTTGCGCGATAGTTTACCTTCCTTTCCTAACAATGCCATTAGTGCCTTCGGCCAGGCCCCGAGTTCTTTCGATGCTCCAAATTCTCCGCGGTAATGCAGTAATCCACCTTGCATTCCCATTTTTCCCTTAAAAATCCACCGGTGCTGTCTTCGGCCATCCTAACTCCAAGCGGAATGCAAATGGCACTTTTTTTTTAGATGCATTGTATCAACCACGCGACAGTGCTGGCGGCGAACATGCTAATTACCAAGGGTTATGAACGTATGCCAACGCATGAAATACGTGCCAAATATCTCTGACACGTGTCAATCAGCCTGGTGTCTGCTGACTGATTGAAGTCAAGACTCTCACTGACCCCATACAAGAAAATCAATATACTTCCGTTCTTATTTTACACAACGATCCATTGACTTCATCCTTCACAGGAGGATCAACCTTTAGATTGGCCAGTCCGACTCTCTAAAGTTTAATTTAATGTTGTAATTATGAAGGCCATTGTTCACATAATTTCTGGCAATGGACATATTAATGATCAGGGGTTATGGACGTATGCCAACGCATGAAACACGTGCCAAATATTTCTAACACGTGTCAATCAGCCTGTTGTCTGCTGATTGACTGAAATCAAGACTCTCACTGACCCCATACAAGGAAATCAATACTTCCGTTCATATTTTACACAACGATCCATTGACTTCATCCTTTACAGGGTCAACCTTTAGATTGGCCAGTTCAAATTGGCCTAAAGTTTAATTTAATGTTGTAATTATGAAGGCCATTGTTCACATAATTTCTGGCAATGGACATATTAATGATCAGGGGTTATGGACGTATGCCAACGTATGAAACACGTGCCAAATATTTCTAATACTTGTCGATCAGCCAGGTGTTCGCTGACTCAGTGAAAGCGAGACTTAATTCCAAACAAGGAAATCAGTATTCCGAAGACTCCGCCGCGGCATAATAATCGCTCGGGCCGCATTCTTCGTGTTTTACATCGCGGTTCGGATCGCCGTTAACGACTCTCTGCCTAACAGCGCTACTAAACGTGACCGTGCCGCAATGCCGCGGCAAATGAAAAGCAAACGCCGTGCTTGCTACAGGGACCGAGGGATTGGCAAACATCGGTTCCGACGCGGGGCTGACGAGAAAAATTTCAATTAACCGATGCGCTAGGATCGCGCGGCGCCCTGAGTAAGGACAGGATCGACGATGTACACTTTTCGTACTCGTCGGCTTGGCCTCTGTAAAAAGACCGAGAAGGAAGCGAAAATTAATTACTTCGTCGTTGACGCCAGGACCGGCCCGGCCGGGCCCGGCGAGGGATCGATCGTTCTCCTGATAGGATTAAATCGCGTGCCGGCCGTTTACCCTTTCCACGTTCCCTTTACATACTGGTGTCGCCCTGGTACCGACGCATCGCTCTTGCTTCTTCCCGTTGTAAGACGACAAAGATGAGTACGTCGCCCTGAAACAATCATCCATGTGGTTATCCTCTAACTGTAAGACGATTGGGACAAGAGGTTCAACAGAGGTGAAAAAAATCGTAGAACAATGCAACCAGGCTCCTTTTTAGGGGTGAAATCTCTACTTTAGACATCACCAAGTTGCATTTTCGAAATCAATTTGCGCCCCGAACAACAAACGATAAAGTGAAAAATGGTAACTTTTCGAAATTCTTCAATTTCAAAACTGTTCACGGGGCAGAATATATTTTTTTTTAAACGGTGGTACAACGGATTTGAAGATTGAAGTCTTCGCTTCGCAACGAGACCAAAAGTTTTGGTCTACGACTTTTTGTTGTCGTTTTATCGCACTTTGAATGGTTAGCAGCATTAGACTGCTACTGAATTCATCTCGACTGCAAAAAGGTTGAACTTTAAACTGTAGGAACTTGGTGAAGAAAAATCGTAGAACGATGTAACTAGGCTCATTTTTAAGGGAAAAATCTCTACTTTCGACCTCGCTAAGTCGCATTTCCGAATAAAATTTTTTGGATCAACGTCACCCAAATTATTACAGCAAAGCGTTCGTATATTACTAGACTGTGGATCATCTTTATGCAAAATAAAAAAATGTGTGCATTGATTGCAAGACACAGGAGTGAAATAAAAATTTCTTTCTTCTTTTAATTATCTGATTAAGCTGCAGCCAATACGCTGATGTCTTTAAAACTTTTTAAACATTTTTATCATTTATAACATTTTTGTCATAAACGCATAAAATCCGCAGTCTACTTCGGAAAGAAGTTTCCGAATTTGCCGCGTTTATTCTTCAGCAGTCGCGGACAATTTGCAAATTGAAGAGCGAATCTAGTAGAGCGCGCTTTGACTCTTGTAATTGTAGAATCGCGACAAGCGAGCCGTCTCCCGTTAGCACATTTAAAAACTCGACCTTATCGCGTTCGCCGTGACTCGTTACGAAAGCTACAATGAGACCTTTCGTCTTGCCAATTATAGTCTATGCCGTGTCGGCTTCTCTCTCTCTTTCTTTTTCTCTTCGTGTTCGCCCTTTCATCTGTTTTCTGTACATCCTCGAGCCGACCGATCCAGTGTTCCGGGACGCTTAAATGATAAGGGCTCCCGGACGGGCCGCGCAAAGTGCTAATTACTTCCACTGAAAAGAACGGCGTTTACCCGCCCCATAGTTTTCACGGTGAAATTACTTCTAACTTCGCACCGGGAAGGGCGTAAATCGTGGAGGAGGACCCGCGTAAAACTGCCGACCAGCTCCGTACGCTTCCCTAAATAAGTCACAGTCATCTGCGGGGGCGGTGGTATAATAAATTAAAGAAACCGGGGAAAAAAAATACGCGGGTGAAAGAGAGGGAGAGACAGTGTGGCGCGTAATACCATTGAAGTGCTTTCAAACGAATGAAACGGGAATGAAACAAACAGAAGTTCTTGCACCGGTGATGGATGCGCGCCGCGCGGACCCGTCAATACCCGGCTAACAAAGAAGTGCGTTCGTCCGCGTTGCACGGTGTCGCGGCGATCGGGTCCGACGAATTAAACCATTTTCCCTAATCCGCGGTCCGCGTAATTGATGAAACGCCACTCGAACCGAGGCGTTAATTTTTCGGGCTGCCACGATTGTGTCGGGGTACAGCTCTCGCAAGATTTCGGGGATGTCGGTGCACGATGGTGGAAGTGCGGTGCGCGGGGAGGGCGGGGACGGGCTTTTAGTTGGTCGCGGTGTAACACAGTCGACTTCACTGATTGCCAATATGGCGGAGAGGACCGCCGCGTCCCTATATCTCGGCCAGGGTGGATCCACAATGCGCCCCGGGCGTTAATTCCCCCGTGAAACGTATTGCACCCCCGCGATTCAATTGTTCCAGCTCCGCGGACACAGCGCTTCATACTGGCTGCATCGTGGCGAGGGCTGACGAGTCGCGCGCAGCTCATAATGATGCAATTTTCGGAGTGGCGAGCGTCGCGTCATCGTCATTATCCGGGACACAACCGCCCCTCCTCGACTCATCAGCATCGGTGAAACCGAACTTGAGACGGGCGCGATTGTTGCGACCCACTCGTCACCCTTTGAGTTTCGTCGGATCTCTTTTTTCTCGTTCTCTCTCTCTCTCTCGCTCGCTCGCTCTTGTCTTTGTCTGCTCGTTTCTTTTGCACCGCGCGTCATTCTAATTATCCCCTTTGTCACTTCACACTCGGGGATCGCGCGCCGCTCGCGAAACAGCTAATTTACTTACTTTTTAATTATCGCTTTTTATTCGCGTTACCGAGACACCCTGTGTTTAATTGTATCGTACAGTTTGCACCGGGTCGCGTTAGCTAACCTTTGCGACCGAAATGTTTAAATGAGTACGCGAGGCTCTGGTTTTTTTTCCATTTCCCGTATAAATTTTGGTTTTGAAAACATGCCGGTGGAAAGGTTTCATGAGGTTCCCGCTGACACGGGAAAAATTGTTAAGAGAAATGTAGAACAATGAAATGCAAATGTAGAATTAACTGGTTACGCGACAGTACACGCTAGGGGAATGAGACGACCTCGGTCAGACAATTTACAGAGACATTTTGTTTAGTTCCAGGTAATGGAAAAAGGTACAATGCTTGCGCTTTGTTCATACTTTTATGCATCTGTTGGCAGTCTGAAATCAGTCACAAAAGCTTGTTTGTAACATCCGGAGTTCTACAATTTCACCTGCAATCTCATCTGAATAGCCTCGAATATTAAGAATCCACTCAACATCCGACCATTAGAAAGCCACTGTTCTTATTGTTTCGTGCCAGGCCGAAGAATTTTCGCGATCGACGCGAGTCCATGCGACCGGTTTTATGTTTTCATGGAAGCGGAAGTAACTGCCGGGGTTTTTTGACTGGTCGCAAAACGGGGGGTTTTATTTCGCAATCGATGGCTGAGGTAACGAGGCTCGACAATGCTAGAGAAGCGGTCAGCAAGCAGCGATTTAGTTCCGTCACGAGGACCACTGCGAGCTCGGTGCCGAGCTTATTTCGTTGCATCGATTATTCAAGGCTCTACGTCACTTTCGTGGAAACGTTTTATCTCGATAATGGCAGCTAACCATCTATCTGAAGGTTGCTAACCCCATGTGTTGCACAACACGGTCGATACAAGAACACGTAACTGAAATAAGGGACCGTCGGCATCCAATGGCGAGGATCGTTCGAGAATTCTTGTAACAGGGGCTCCCATTATCTTGTATGATTGCAGGTGAGCCTGGGTAAGCATGTCTCCGTTGGTGAGGAAGTCCGGTATAAACCGGACCCCGAAGATTCCGGGAAAACGCTGTTAACGCAGCAGGCTGTAATTTCCATCTCGGGAGTGCCGCTCATCGACCAGCTAGAGAGGCTACTCACGATGACGATTGAACAGAACGCGAAGAAGGTCAGTGACTTCATTATTCACTTTCAATATTCTTCCCCTGTATGTATGCTGACCCTCGATTGTGCTTAAATTATTACGTACAGACAGACTGTGCAGCTTTGTTCATTTATAATTTATAGAAGCTTTGCAAAAATTGGATAATAAAATGTTTTCCTATATTTAATCACATAAAATGTGAAAGAACCCAAGAGTGCAAGGATTTTTGTGATGTTCATTTCGAGAGTGTCTGATTCATGAATGGAGCATGAACGAGAAAAAAAGATCAAGAAAGTCTGGATCCAAGAGCGAGTGCAGAGTGTCAGTTTCGTCATGTCGCGTTCATATATTTTCCGAAACACTTGCTGTTAAGAGAGCGGAATGATTGATCACGGTGGATTCGGTTTTGCGAGCCTGGAAGCGTATTTTCGCCTTGCGGAATTTCATAAAAGCTTGTGAATTACCGTGAAGTCGCGGCATCCACAGGTGCCGGGGAAAGTTCGCGAGAGTAACAAAGTGTTTCTGCGCGATTGGCTTCCAGGGGCGGCAAGCGATGGAATGGGTGATCGAGAGAATCCAGTCGGACGTGAAAGACATCGCGACCTCGGCGGTGAAGTCGACGGACGACCTGCTGCACTCGACGCGCCGGCAGATCGACGACATCACGAACATCACGAAAAAGGGGATGGACGACCTGCAGAACGCCGCGAAGAAATCATTGGACGACCTTCAGAACCTGACAGTGCCGCCGCCGCCGCAGTCTATACCGAAATTATAGCTAATGTTCCACGTTAGCTTCGATCTCTTTACCTAAACGCCGCGTAGAACCCTTCGATGGAACGATTGAACATCCGGACAGAAAGGATTCGCTGAAAGATCCTCGACAAAAAAAGAAAAGAAACGGAAGGAATCGAGTACCACGCTTGCAACATTCATTGTATCAGCCATTTACACGTTACTCTACGAAACATTCCCATCGGAATTGTTCGGGCCATTTTGTGGACGTAGCTGTTTGGTCTTTCGTTCAAACATTCGATGCATCTCCAAACCACTCTGAGTGCAATCGAATATCCTTGAGATGCGTCACGGCAACGAGCGGACCAGCGAAAATGCGAATGTCTCTGCGCGTGTACTCAATCACCGTTCACGGTGGATAAAAACGGAGAGCGGTCAATCGTTTCGCAGGAGTTGCTTTAGCGAAAGAGATGTGTAGCTGCAGGCGAGAAATTAACCTGATTTAGCCGATTTTCGAAGACGTATCATCGTTCATCCAGCGGATGGGCGAACGTTTTGATAAGAGAACCACGAATCTGCGCCAGTGCAGTATTTGTATGATGACGCGTGTACATGGTACCCTCGTCTGCTGGATTCAACAACACGGCGTACTCGGTTTCCCGAGGCCTTGCACTTCGAGACTATTCTCCCATCCCGCACCTGCCGCATAAATGAACGCGATACGCACCCGGAAGGAAACCAAAGCGTCTTTCGATCGCACCACGCTCAATGTTCACCTTCCTACCACTTTGGTATTATTCGAAGCTTACGTTCTACGATTGTGTGTAACTGTGCTAGGAGCGTTGGGTTACCTACCTCCCCTACAGTTGAACAGAAGCCGACACACATGGTATCCTTCGATCATTCTCACGTGCAGCCTCTAGCGTTAGTAGCCTTAGCGAATTTAAATGTGACAATATTTATGAAAGAAACAAAAAAAAACGAAAAACGAGAATTCCACAAAAATACGGAGGTATATCGAAAGTCACGTGATCACATGTTCAGCGCACCTTTTGTAACGTCGATTAGCATATACAGACCTAGCCTCCGGCTTAGTTCGTCTACTTGGACACCTTTGAGAGCTGTAAATAAACGCCAAATCACAGGATCAAATATATGTAAATATATATATATATATATTACTGCTGTGTTCATTTTGGGGATTACGCAACCTATAATGTATCTCCGTGTTCGTTCGTTCCTGTCGTGGTAAGGTTCTAGAGCGATGCTAACACTAGAAAGTGGAAGGCTCAATCTTTAAAATGAGACCAGAACGAATATTCTCCGACGTTTCTTCGTAAAGTTATAACAGATTGAATTTTTGAAGGAAAATTTAGTGATCCTTGAATTTTGCCTGCCAGTGTAATACGTGTTGCGGACGGATCGATCTGCCTGTCCCGAAAGTTCCCCAATTTTCTGAATTTCCCCGTTCTCTGTCCGAGACCGAGCAGATGTTCGTGAAGAGCTGTTCGGACGCGTTTAAAACTCGTCCGGAGGCGGTCACTCGCGCGGGACAAGAAAATCCCCGGCTAAGTCTTGGGGCAACGAAGTCCCAGGTGGCCGGCCGATACTCGTATCATTCGAAATCGTTGCGTCACGAAATATCCCGCTGCTTCCTCCCAGTCATCCCGCGATTCCCCGTGGAGTAGGATATTCGCGCGAGTCAGCGGGTGCTTGTACGCGTCGAGCAGAGAGTAGCCGACGTTCGTAGGATAGGGGCGTGGGTATCGATTCGAGGATGGAGGACCACCGGTATCAACATTCCGGCCGAGCAATTTCCAGGCGGAGCGGAATTTCGACCGGATCATTATTGTTCTCGGCGGTCCAGAGACAATTTCCATCGGTTTACTCAAATCTGGCCGGGCCGACACTCTCGAGGTAAGTAGAAAGAGAGAGGATACGGTCTGCTTTGGAATTGGTAGTTGGTCGCTTCTGGTCGACCAAGTCGACTCGGTTGGTTTGGGGTGGGGGAAAACGGACGAAATTTGACATCGGGCTCGACCAGTGGTATGTAAGAGATAATTGATGACGTTACGGTTCATCGCTTGCTACTCGGTTACCGGACACGGACAAATATTGACAGCTTCCGATCACAGAGCGGCCGGGTATCCTTTGTAGGTAGCTCACGCGCGCACACCGCCCTCGATGTCTGGTCGGTTTTCCTGTCGAATCGGTGCGCTTAGTCCCCCCGTACGTTAGTAAATCAACGTTCACCGGTTGGACGTGCATGTCGAGCAAGTTTCGTAAATTAAAGTGGCCTCGTTCGCCCCTATAAAGCCTCGGCCCGACCTGGCCCGCGCTCTCGCTATTGGTTGCACGTGACGTGCCGCTCTGCTTTGAGGACAAAGCGCCAGTTTTACCCACCCCGCAACACTTTTATTGCCGACCATCCCCCGCATCTTTGGACGAATTACGCTTCCCGAGGAAAGTTAAGTCGCTACCCCCTAGTAACTCCGAAGGACTTTCGACCTCAAACCCGGAACGCTACACGGATGACCAGGCTTCCGCTTAAGCATAGTTTCGGGGGACATCGATATTCCTGCTGCATTGTTCATCTTTAATTGTCCGTGCGGTTCTCACTTCGGTATTTCGAAGATGCCTTCAAAGACGAGACCACTCCTGCAAATCGGTTCGTAACAAGCTCCGCAAAATTCGATTCGGTAGCTTCTCTACCTTGCGGCGGGACGCCCGACCGTTTGCGGTCGGACAAAGGAACGACCGCCATTGGTCTGTTAATTTTACTCTGCGAAGTTACAGCTGCGGCGGGCCTGTACTATCGGGAATTAATTTGGTCGTCTTAAATATCCCCCTCTGCCGATTCGAGTCTCGATATTCATTTTATTAGGTTGCCACGTGTCGAATGTCCGATTTTTAATCCTTCGATGGCGACGATGTCAGTTTGTCTCCGTATGATTAGACTTTTTAGCGAAGAATTGTGTTCATATTTATTCAGACTACAAGAAGACCTGACTTTGTCAACTAGGTGTCCTTTGAAATTTGAGGACGGCGGATCGAAGTTGTGGGTGGCGTCCGATGGCGGGGCGATTCGGTGTCGTGAAAGAGATACGATTTTCAAGGCCGTTCCCGCCTACTCTATTTTCCATCCCCTTGGCTCCGGTTCCGGAAGAAAAGGAGAGTTTCAAAGGCCCGGGTGTAGCCGTCGAAGAGGCTCATGGTTTACACATCGCGGCGGTATTCTCTCGTCAAGACCGTAAAAGCTCTCGGGACGATCGACTCTAAAAGTCGGCGACACGGTCAAGTAGATTCTTCTCGGTCTTCCGGTTCTCAATTCACGACCTCGTGAAAAGACCACCCTCCACGCTCGTGGCTACTGTCTTGTTTCCTCCGCCCCCTCCGAACCTCCTCCTTTCGGCGAGGTTGGAACCGTGGCCGTCCTCCGAATTCAGGAGAGGATCGCAAACTCCGCTCGCGGATATCTAAATGTTTTGTTCGGGGCAATAAATTCCGCCGCTTAGCTTTTTCGGAAACCCGGGACGACTCGAGCGCCTGCCTGGAAATCTAAGTGGCCCTTTCACTTCGGAGTACGTTCCCAGTCCTCCTCGAATTTTTCCGAGTTTCCCCTCGGCAGCGCCGCCGACCAAATTAATTGTTCGAATGAACAAAACGCGTTCCCCGCGCAAACGAACAAATATTTTAGGGTTAATTAATGTTCAAGCGGGGCCGCGCGCCGATTTCGCCCGCTCGACTCGCCATGGAAATCCGCGCCCGTATTGTTGCGCCGAAGTTTGTTGAATATTTCCCCCTTGTATTTTTTAAACAACCCATTTAAACTTCATTTATTCGGCACGAAAGCAATTCGCCGATAATCTGAAGCCCGGCTGCACAATTAAAAAATATTAGCTCGAAGTGCTACGCGTGCGTTTCTCGCTCCAATAACGAGTCCGATATTTTCGACGAACTTTGATAATTCACGGAGATCCTTTATTCCTCTATAAATCAATTCTTGCGCTAATTGAATACGTCAGGCTTTAGGATCTGTAGGCTGCAGGAAGGTGAAGATGGTACTTCTCTGTTTCCGTTGCTGTGCCAATACATCTTTTTGGGATTGACCAGGCGCGAGAATCTAAAGTCGAAAAATCAGGAGTTGCATGATCCTACCATCTTTTCTTTCCTTTACACTTTTTACTACATGGGGCGAGTGTACCACTAAGTAGGACCGTAGGATGCAAGCGGATGAAAATGGTATGAAACGATCATAAATCCGGACTTCTGTTTCATTAACCAAACTAATTAATTTTTCCAGTGTGCTTAAGGATGATGCCGGTTGATGAATGCGGGAAGAGTGCGTAAAGACGGAACGACGGACCTCAAGGTGTTATAAAAGAAAGACGAGGTATGGAAGGTTAGGCACTTTCGCTGGGCGAAGGGTGCTCGCTGCAGAGTTGATCATACAGAATTAGATCGTGTCAACGTCGTATCACGGAAACTTTACGGCGGAGAAACAGTGAACGTGCACAGGGTATACGTGCTGTAACGCAGCTACGTAGGTAATAACGGTGGATGTTGAGCTGTTTGGGGCGACGTGGCGCATACGCTCCGCCTATTAGCATACAATTATCTTTATGCTTCTTTTATGATTCATATTTAGTGCCAGTTTCGCCCGGTTTTCGCTTCGTCGGCCGGCGCAGCTTCAAGTTTGCAACTTTTACGATCGCACTTGTTTCTAAACTTAACGTTCGCCCTGTTCGCCCCTTATCATCGTTTGCCCCCGCGCAGCTCGGCCACGTATTCCCGCTAAACGTGCTTTTGCAAATACCCCTGGCACAGCTCAGAACGCTGCCCGAAAATTTGCTGTCGTACGTGCTGAAAATCAGCAATCTCCCATCGATTCACCTGCTCTTCTTTTTCCGCGACGCGGCATCTGGAAGTCGTCGTCGTCGCGGATGATTGATCCGTAAATGCTGCTTCGTTAAGCCAATATCGTTGCGATTGCTCCACTAGATGTGTTTCATTTCGCTGTTTTGGTCAATCTTCGTCAAATACTTTTATCGTTGTACACGAATCCTGAAGTGATCAGCATATAGTATTCTGAAATATTTCTTATATTATTAATCTCTGAAGGCGACCTTCCAATCTCCAAAAATCTTTCACGAAGAACGAAACTACAAGGCCATTCAGAAAGTTCGTAGCCTAACAATGAAATGACATGAAATAATGAGTCAAATTACATTCATTCTTTAGTCCCTTAAGTTGAGATGCCTGTGGCCTCAACTAAATCAACCATAGTTAATGGGCGATCTTCCAAAACCAAATCATGGACATGATCAATCATTTCTGAAGTGGTTGCAGTTCTTGGACGCCCTGATCGTGGATCATCTTTAATGTCTGTGCGACCATGTTTAAATAGAGTAACCCATTTTTTTACCATTGCATATGAAGGAGCACTATCCCCTAACACATTCACCATATCATCAAAAATTTCCTTTCCGCTTAATCCTTTTTTATATAAATATTCGATGACTGCACGATTCTTCAATTGTTCTATTCTTCTAACCAAAAGAAATACGTCTACTTTAATCAGCTGCCTGTAGCAAGCTATTTGATAGATCGATTTGGGATGCATGGTATGTTCACATCAAGGACGGATATTTTCAACAACGATATGTTTTTGCTGCTATCATCTATGTGTCAAGCTACGAATTTTCTGAATGACCTAGTATTATTGCCATATTATAGTTCTCTTTAACCTGAAAAATTTGGTTGTTTAACATCTTCTAAACAGCAGAGATAACGAAGTGCTAATATGTACTCCTCCTCTAACAGTATGTCGCTTTTCTTCTATTATCGAGCTCCAGACCAAGATTCATTAGATTTGGATAAAAACGCTTTCAGAAAAGTAAAATTCCGAAGAAGCTTCAGCCTATATTTTCAAAGACAATAGAGCAAGCAGTTCGCAGACCCTTGTGGACTCTTTCCGGAAGCCATCTCCGGCCGCAGCGCTCCGAGAGGGGAGCAGAGCAAAGTTCGTTCGCCCTGTTTGAGTTCGGAGAGTAAATAAAATAATTAAGGAGCCTGACGGGAACTTTCTATTTGACGGCAGAGTAAACGGAAGAGACGAGTCGTCCCGTTGTTCCGCCTAACAATGAGTTGCGTGCCGCGTATCGCCGAAAAATCAAACGGACACGGGTCGATATTGTAGCCGAGTATCGCGCCGTATAGGTGCTGTACCATTTTGTACGGTCTATGGGTACGATCGCGGCACCAATGACCGGCCATTCCTACCGGCTACGGCTGACCATTAATTTAATTAATGCAGATCCATTTGCAGCTGCACGCGAGCCGCCCATTCCCGGCCTTTATTTCGCGCCATTCGGACTTTATTTTTGACGGAACACGAACCCGTTCCCGCGCGCTCTCTCTCTCTCTTTCTCTACGATTTCTGTCAATTTTTCTTTATTTCGGTGGCGCGGGTGTTACGCGCAACGCGACTGCTTGCTTGAATACGAATCAGGCGGATTCGCTTTATCGTCCGGTCGCATTAGTTTCGCGTCTCGTTGGATTTGCCAACGAGAATCTACGGCTTGCTCGTGGCGAAAGAGGATTCTCCAAGTGTATTCTCTCTACGAATAAGTTCCATATAGTTTTCTGTACTCTTGCGGGGTCGTGTGTTTTATAGCGGGCCACCGCGCCACCGCGAGTCGCATTAATTAACATTTCTGTTTGAGTTGCAACGCGCTAATTGCGAAAGTTCCCCGTAAATTTGTAGAATCTTGCGGCTCCGTGCTTATCAAAACTCCCGGAGAAAATTAATTGAATGTGATTCGCGTGAGAAATGACCGAAGAAAATTAATCTGCTAATTACTGTTTGCCGACGGTAACGAAGAACCCCGCCGTCCCTGGCAATGCTTTCGAGTGTATCGCTTGTCGCGCTGAAAAAGAAAACCCGAGCTCTCGGGAAAACGTATTTCCCGGCATGAATCGCGTCACAAATCAGCTGCAGGGAAGGGATCGGTCTCGCGACGCGCAAGTTTGATTTTGCTAGTTTTAGACCACATCCGGCCGAATGGCTAATAACGGACGTGCTCCGACTACTAATCGGCTTTACGGAGGTCCCCGGGCGAGGGGCAGGAAGGATCGCATATAGGTTAAACACCGGGGGAGAACGGTCAAAGGGTAAGATTAGATGCTTGCGACGGACTTCTGCATAATGGATGTCGTTCGATAGCTCGTCGATTTATAATAACGTTCATCCTCATCGGATATGCATCTACATGAATTTGCAAGGCCTCGGCTGGGCCCTCCCTTCCGCGCGCCGACCGATAAAATCATTTTTACGAGCCTCATCGTGGAACCTTCCCGGCCAGACGTTTATGCAAATACCAGCTGTTATCGGCTAATTTATAGAAATTGAAATCAAATAGACGTGCCCTGCAAGCCCTATCAGATCTCCCGAAAATATAAAACCCATTTGACTCTCTCTCTTTTCATTTAGATAATCTCGCCCTATAAATACACAACACCCGCTATCTGTTTAGAATAATCAAATTTGGCGCGGGAATATTCTCAAACAGACATTCCGGAGGGGTGCAAATAGACCGAGAATGTGGTCGAGTATCTTACAAACTATTACAGGTTACAGAAACCCTAATTCGTTCATACAAGTATATGTACGTCGAAAGGGCAGAAACAACCCTCGAAGTTCGGGGTGAGAACACACGTAACCGAACATCTTACAAGCCACTACAGATCTGAAAATATACTAGTGCATTTATATGCAGCTGTGCAATGATATTCCGCAAACCCAGATTCGTTCTGGCAAAACACGGAGAGAATAAGAAAGAACTGCCATTAGTTCCGAGTCGGGACGCCTTTCGAAAAGTTGATTAAACGGAGAACTAACAAAAGGCAAGTGGGACAGGCCATTAGTGGCGTTCTCGAAGGTCAAGCAGCTTGAACCGGGCGAATTAAGTATCAGCGAAGGGAGATGGCCGAGGGAACAACTAATGAGATTATAAAATCGAACGAAACCAGCATCTGGTGCCCGTTTTCTCTTTTTTTTTTCTTTTAATTAGTTCGCCTGGGGGGGGGGGGGATCCGAGTTCCGTCGAGAACTCATTTACACGTAATCCGGGGAACGGCAGATTGTATCTCTAATTGCTTCGCGGCGGGCACTGGAATCGATGCACGTGAAGTTTGTTTTAATATTAATTTCTTATCGTTGATCTTGCCTGGGCGGCGCTATTCCCCGAGTATCGCCCCGGTCTCACCTTCCACGCCGTGCAAACATACTCCGTGAACTAGTTGGTTGAATATCTTGCGATCTCTACGAAGCAGGAAGGTGTAAGTACCGTGTTAGTCTTTGGGGTTACGTCGCTGCTCGCAGAGCTAACTAATAGCCTCTTAGCCTCGGCTTAGGGAGGATCATGCTACAGACAGCCGCACCCTCCTTTGCTGGGAGACTCGAACCAACCCTCCCTTGGCCCTTAGCGCGATCCTTAAGCCACGCGAGGCCCGCGTACACCGCTCCTTTGCCCCAAACGATAGATTAACAATCATGATTGATCGATCGTTCATTTAAAACGTCTGCTAAATTGTTTCTCTCGCCGTCGTCGCCGGCGTCTGCGTTTATCACCACAGCATCGACATTGATTAGTGCCAAAAATTAGAAATTACAAGTTTAACATTGTGATTTAATGAAGATCTGCATGCATTTATGATAATAGCAAGATTTTAATACCAAAAGTTGGCTTTCTTTAACGTTGTAATCCTATATTTCTCTAGCATCGACTCGGCTGTTTGCATATTCGTGTTCCATTGTCGTGTTCTCTAATTGGAATTCCTACACGTGTTCACCGAACGGTGATTTCTCGTAGGATTTTGCAAGTGAGAAAAAGATCAGGAACATGAAGCTGTTAAAGTTTATGACTAAATTTACGACGAATATTAATTTAATAGGCCATAGAATACAAGCATGTTAACTTTGATCAGTTTCGTGGCGCACATTGTTACACATTTTTATGTATATTTTATTAGAGATACGTGTAGATTGAGTCCCGTAATTTTCAAACACACTGTACTAATATTTCAATCTTATTTTAATCGTGGGAAGTCTCATAAAAATCTGTGGACGTGGTAATATGCACAAATGATGCGAAAATAATTTTAAATTGATAAGATTTAATAAATTCAAGTAAAACTAGTTATACAGACAATCGTTCTAACACCAATCTAATCCTAATCTGAAATACAAAATTGAGGGTGTCAAGGTAACGCAGCAAAAATCATCAGGCCATTTGAAATTCTAAAATTTCCATCCGCTTAAAACTCCAAATGATAAATTACGCTAAAGAATATGACATACTACTTTCGCGGGTCGTGAATCATTCTAGACACAAATACCTTCCAGAGGAGTGTCGTCCAGAGCCATTACTTGGAAGGAGTCGCATCGGAAAGCATAGTTTACGGACTAAACAAAAAGTTACAGATAATTCTGTTAGCACAGCCGACGTAAGATACTCGGCGCGGTAGGATCGTGCAAACATTGATCAGCACACACGGCACATTCCAGGGAAGAGTTATTTCCCAATGAGCGGGTTTCGGGCTCTCTCGAAAAATTGGGCGCCGGTGCCCCTGTGTTTCTCGCAGCATATTGAACCTGCGCATTCAAGGAGTCTCTTCATTCCGCCGGATTAAGGTATCATGGACTTGATTAAACCCGACCGGGGTCTCATTTTCATTCTCGTAAACAAATAGATTGAACGTAATAAATTCTCGTCGCGACTCCGCAGAGGATTTTCATTCCGGCGTTCGTTTATTTTTAGTCGAGCCGCGCGGAGCAGAGAGCTCCGCGTAAATGAAGCTGCGGCCAGAGGAGGACTTTGCCTCGAAAATTTACATTTGCCGTGGCGGCCACGGCGAAACAAACCGGAAGAAGATTTTTCCCTCGTACGATTCAACGGAGGAAGGCCAACCCCCTCGCTATACATAGTTTCGCGCCATAAGCGGTCTCTCAGCGGCGGCTCGATCGGTGGATTTGCGGTAACCGCTCGCTCTGTATGCGCTCGCGTATTTTGTCAAATCCCCCGCGGATAGCCCGGCCCGTTTCCTTTCGCCGCCTAGGATATCGAGGTGCTTTTGCCGCAAATAGATCGAGAACTCATAAATACGTAAACCAGGTGACCCGAACTTTAATGTTACAGTCAGAAAAATTTGTTCGTTCAGCTGTGTGATTTAAAATTGATACACTTGGAGTAGACACGATGCACTTCCATTCACCATTGTTGTACTTCAGGTAGAACATTTCTATTCCATATGAAGATCCGCTGTTTGATCATTGCTAATGTTTTGGAAGAGTAAACTTTACCTTATCCGACTCAAAAGTGCCTTTCTCCTATAAATCATGATGTATTTGGTATGTAATCCAGTAGATGTGTACCCGGACCGGCTGCAGATCGAAGTTTCGATCCTGTAGGATCAATGTTTCAGGAGTTATGCTTGCTTAAAGTTGTGCATTTCTCAGTGTTTTTGACAGATAAGGGCGCCGGCATATTGGTTTGTAGTTACGACCGCGCGACGCTTACCGAGCAGAACCGCTAGATGGCAGCATGGCTACACAGTAATATCGCTAACATAGAGAAAATATCTCAGAAAATGTTTCAGAAGAAATATCGTGGAAAATATTTACAAAAACCTAACCCAGACCTAACCCAGACCAGTTAAAACGCAACATTGTRGCCAATGTCATCCAAAATTCAAACAACAATCGCAAWACCCGCTCTATATTATCAGCATTACAAACCAATATAGCGGCGCTTTACCTTTCGAAATCACTGAAAAATGCGTAACTTTAAGCAAGCATAACTCCTGAACCATTGATCCTACAGGATCGAAACTTCGACCTGTAAATACATCATAATTCATAGGAGAAAGACACAAATTTTGAGTCCGGTGAAGTAAAGAGCAGCCCTTTGGAATTATCTTGTCCACCTAGATTGATAAAATATCACTCCGTGCGTGGCCTAAGTTATTGAGGTGGCTCATGCTTCGCCCTCGGGGTAAATAGATCGAAAACTCATAAATATGGGAAAGCAGCCCGGTGATCCTGCACGGTGATCCATTTATTCCGATATAGTCGTCGCGCGTGCATGCACACACAATTATGTAAACCTGCCGGCGAGCGCCCAGCATGTTAGATTGCCGCCGGTGCAGAACATGTGCGCCGGTAAAAAATGCAAAAACTTGGCCAACCGGTTGATGTATACGCGTGGCGTGCGCCGTTTTCTGCGGTCGGACCGCAACGCTTCTGTGAAAAACCGCTCACGGAATCCCGATTGGGCGTGACTCGGTCTAATTTATTTAGTTGACCGAAGAAGGGACAGGAGGGACCCCCGCTGCCATTGTATCGGCAGGTTTTCAGCCCTTTGAAATATCGCCGACCCGCGGACAAGTTCGATTTTACGTCGCGATCGTGCCACCCGGAGTTAATTCACCAAGGAACGATATATCCTCCTGTGCTCGGCGTTTTGCCCTGCATTTGTTCCAGATTATCTTGGCTATCGGGAATTTCCTCCATTCTCCGAAGGCCTTCACCCTAGCCCTACCCACCCCTCCTCTGACCATTTGGACTTTTAGCCCTTAAAGCAGCAGTTTCCTTTAAAACTACCTTGTATTCCTTTAATAGATATAATGATATAGACGCGTTCTAAACGATACAAATTTTATTACAAACAAACTGAAAACTACAAATTAATTTTTTATTAAAAAATTTTGGCGCCTCTTCTGGTAATACTCCGCACCTCCCAGGCTGGAAACCGCTGCCTTAAAGGTACAGACAAAAATGTTTGAGTATTTCCTGCACACGTACTGATGTTCCTATGCATTTCGAAAATGCATCTAATTAAGTTTTAATCTTGACTCGCCTTAGGTCAGACCTCGTCACAGCAATAATTATGCAGTCGTAGACCGAAGGTGATCTAGACTTGCTGACCACCCCGTATGCAAGCTGTTATTAATATAGTGGATTATTTATTGATACGGCTAATAGAATCCCTGCTAATTACTTCAGCTAATTAGACGCTTAAAACTCTTGTGAGCCATGAATAATGTGTGCCGAGCCAGTGGAGCCGGGTAAATTAAGGTCGCCACGTATTTTTATTTTGTTCCGCTGTCAAGTTTCACGGGGAATTTTCGTACAGCCAGGGACGTGAAGACAGAACCTGCGTTTCTTTGTGTTTCCATATGACGTTGGAGCAGAATCTACATTTTTCAAACTAACCTTCCTTGAAAATTTACATTTTTCAGTTTCTTCAACTGAACTAAATAAGCAGAAACAGTGTAGAGAGATGTATGTACAGGGTGTAAAGAAATTATATGTCGCGGCTACCATAGGATGATACTACATCCTCGATTTGGGCGAGATAGAACTAAGAAAGGTGCCGCATAATTGACCTTGAATTTTAAAGTCAAAAGGTCATCAATTCTTTTTTAATCGCATCTTACTTTACTCGTCGCGAGAGTCAAAAGTGCAAAAGGAACCGTGGGTCGCAGCTCAAACGCAACACGTACGAGACATTTCATTTATGTTATCTAAAAATTAATAAAATTAATAGGATGGCCAATCTTTTTGTCCCCGACTGTACGAAAGAAGGGCGGGGGCTGGTTGACACGATTATTTACCATTCCGCGAGGGCAATTGCGATGCATCAAGTTGCAAGTTTCGGTATTGAGAGTATTTCGACGAGGGTGGCGAGAGGGAGGTTGCGGCGGGGCTGTATAGCGCGGTGTGCACGAGACGGTATCTGAATACAAAGTGCGAATCTCGCATACAGTCGGTCACTGAATCCGCTCAAGGGAGGTTTACAGGACAAGAAGGCAATAATCCAAGAATGGGAATGGTCCGACCAATATTGCGAAAGTTTCCAAGCCTGCTCCCTGGTCCGTTAAAGTTCAGTCGACCCTCCTTTCCCACGACGGCTGACATATGAATGGAAGGGAAGACGGAATGGCACTCGATACTCGATAGAGTCCGGACTTATTCCGACGTTGACCGATTCTTAGCACGTCCAGGCACGTGGCCCATATATGGGCTACAGATCAGATCAGAGAAAAAGTTAATAAGTCGCTTAATCGCACCGACCTGAGCCGAATCGTACAAAAACTTCATAAATCATTTATTCGAGCTAAGCCACTGAATCATTTTACCTAAAAGGTGGCAAGCTCTACGAAAAATATTACAGGATAACCAATGTGGCTGCAATTTTTAGATTAGCTTGACAGATTGTGCTTCTTAACTGTGACCAGAATTGTGTCACTTTTTGCTTCTCGGTCTTCGACATTGTTTTAAGTAACATTAAGTACATGCACGGTCGAGAAAGTAAGTCACGCTTCACGTGGAAGAAATACATTAACCAATACCTACTTTTTATACTAATGTTGCTTCCAATCCGCAGAAAAAATTTTTTAAGTCTTTTTTATCCACTTTGATGCAATTTAATTTACAAGATTCTAAAGTAACGTACTCAGCCGGCGATTCTGAGGCACTACTAAAAATCATTATGCAAAATAGAGTGTTCCCGCGATTGTTGTGCGAACCTCGGGGGTATGGGTCTCAGCAAACGAAATGGTACTACGTTTTTGTACGTGTGCCGAATATAGATTTCTTGGATAACTTTTCCAAGTGTAAACGACGATCCTGGGTAAACAACGGTGCTAAATATTATTGTACTAATGCTATTCCACATGCCTGAGAACGATACATCGAGTATCATAAAACCCCAATTTAAACACCCTAATACCTTAATTTCTTCGTAGCGCGATCGATCGCCCAAGGGGGAACCGCCTAGTAATGGGGATAAAAAAGTCACATCATCCGCATACCCGAAAGTCACATCAATCGCGAGAACACTGTATTGGTTACATTATTATATCAATTTCATATCTATAAAATGAAGAAAATCATATAGATTGGAATGATTCTAGTTACGAAAAAGAAATGTTTAATTTTTGAGTTAAAACAGCTCCGACTGCAAAGGGTTAAACGGAACACATGCAGAAAAGGGGCTGCAACAAATTAGAATAATATCTGAGCACCCCTAAAACTTGTCCGAGCTCTTAGAAAAGCCACGATTTTTCTGTAATTTTGGTTCGAATGAAAGGGTAACTTGTTTTCCAAGAACGAGCAAGCGCGAAACGCCACCGCAGAAATTTGTACATCACTTGGCGCTCTCGCCGAAAATTTACGAAACGTGTTTCCACGGTGTTCGCAGATTTAAGCGATTTCAGATTGGCAACGTACGCGGCGCACCGCACCGCTCGACCGCCCCCATTCGCCAGGTTATAACGATAATTCAGCGGGCAAAGGCGCTTTCACTTGAAATTTATCCCCGCTGATCGGAGTTCGAGCGCTATCATTCGATCATTACGGATCGGTGTGTATACCGAGCTAGATTATATCGTCGCCATTCGGCCCGCCCTTTTCTACTATTACTCCTTGCTGTCGGGTCACGCGTGTGACGTTTAATCACGCGCGATCGTCGCCCACGTAATCGGTTGTAAACGGCCGCAAACGACAGGCACGTTTTCAGGAACGATCTGCTCGGCTTGCACACGCCGCACGGTGGTCCTGAATCACTGAAACCTAGCCGGAACCTCAAAAATTAATTGTTCAAATTTGTCAAAGTTGAAATATTGCCTTCAATCATTTTCCATATTATTAATGGATCTTGTTAAAATATTTTAATAGAGGTGAATATTACACAGTTAAATTTAGAGTGCTTAGTGCAAAGTGAATAATTTTAAAGAGACCATATTAATTCTACAAAATCGATGCTGTCCGGGAAAGTGAATAGAATGATTACAAGCACTAAAATGATTCAAAATAATGAATGGTTACGTTGTAAAATGGGTACATTAATATGCCACGTCAAATGGCCTCGGGAACCGCCCCTACCAAGTCTGGACATTTTGGGACACCCTGTATTTGCACCATAGTCTTTTATCGCGTCGCACTTGGCGGGACCGGTCACAAAAGACGAATCGCCAGCCACTTATACGTCCCCTCATCGCCGTTAAAAGTTAAAACCGTGTCGCGAATATAAAACCACGTGTAGCCTGTCCCTCTCGTTCCCGTCGTTTAATCGACTGTCCGCGGTTCCGAGGAAGTCGCGCGGAGTAACAACGATCCTGCGGGGATTTTTTCCCGTCGTCGGTCTGGCAGTTTACAGAAGTCTCTGTCTTTTATTACGGTCGTCGTCGTGACAGGGTTTTTTAAAATCGTCTCTCGAATGTATCAGAACGGCGAGTGGGGGTGCGAAGTGGTCAGTAAAGGATTGAGGGGGTGCAGAGGTGGACGAAAGGGGATATAAATGACAGTAAAGGGGTGAAAAGGGGTACGGAAGGGCGTTTCCGGAGGGGGAATAAGCGGGGCTGCGAATCCCGGAAACTGGTAGTCGGGTCCGCAGATGTCTGCGGGGATCCCGGCGACGTGTAACTACGTACGTCGAGTAACGTGGTTGCCGGTGTGCTCAGTAATATCCGTGGTTGGCCATAAAGGGAGTTCGTAAACGGCTAGCACGGCTTTTCTCCTCCTGTATTTCCCACCACCATCCGCGGCTCGTGTGTGCCCGCCTCGAACGACCGCCTGAAACGTGCGGCACGGCCGCGGCGGCCAAGCCGCACCGCGGAGAACGACGCGAAACAGAGAATGAATATAGTCTTCGCCTATGGCCGCTCCCCGCTACGTGCCAGGGTTCCACGGGAAAGCTGTTCGTGTACCCGTACCTACTCAAACTCCGGGAACCGGTTAAATTCGCCGAGACTGGATCGGCAAACATACGGTGTACCTCGGATTATGGTTCATGGTGTAACCCAGTCGTTCGCGCGAAATAGGGGATACTTCGTTCGGAACATCGGCTGAAACGCTCAAGCTTTTGATACGATAGTTTATTTTGTCTACTACGGCATACTGCAGCCACTCCGCTTTACTCGATCCTCTACCGGTGTCGCGAGGCTGCTGGGAGATTCACGGGCTCCCTGGGAAAGTGCGAGCTTTATGAGATCTGTGTTCGGTTTCTGCGGTTATTCTACGAGGAGCAGGCATAACTTTATTGGGAAAAATAGGAAGATTTGTTAGCACGGTCTTTGTTGACGTTTAAATAGTCTGGACGTGCCGTAGTGGATCTCAGCTTCTCGCAGAGACGAAGTACCATTTTTATGACGGTCTATGAATATGTAATCGCAAGAGCAATTTTGTCTCACTAACAATGAAACAACTACAGTAAGAGATTGTTCTACCGAAGCAGCAGCTTCCGATCGAGCCGTCGTTTTCGTGTGGTGCACTCGTTACCGAGATCAAACGGCCATAAATCACTGGTCCAAAGATGAGAAATTTAATACAATACAGCACAATATCGAATGAATAAGAAACGCTCGGCAAACTTTTTCCAACTATCATCCTTCATCAGGGTTGGAAACAGCGAGTGCACACCGAAGTCTCGTGAACTTCCCAAGACAATGGGCCGACTACGAAAGTTCCACGTTGCATTGCGTTCGGCGCGATAAATTATTCATCGACAGAGGCGAGTGTTAATTAGCACACTCGGTTTCCTGCATTGGAAAGTCTAGCCGACGATGCTGGAACCGTATCTGGGGTCGTAACTTCGATTCGCGAATATAGATAACGATATATTGTAATTAGAGACGACTCGGGACGAGCTTCGGAGACGGAGCTTGACACATTACTTACCAATCAGTGTCATTCTCAGCTTCGAACAGGCTGCAGTAGTACTTGCAGGAAGTAGATCCGGTGAGTCATGATCAGACAAGCCAGTCAATTAAATGAGCGGTTTATTTTGAAAGTGGTCTAAGCATGCTATAATGCTAAGTATGCTAAGTATACTATAATGAAATATAAAATAAATTGAATATTGTTTTTTCAATTTGAAGCATTTTAAATTATATCGAATGGACTTGGGCTGTTTCAAATTTTAAGACAAATCTAGTTGTTAATTTTGAAAGTGGCTACATTCTTGGTAAGAAGATACATATTATCTAATACACTTAATAATTACTATTATTTTAATAGGAATTGTAAGTTTAATTCTCTTACATCCACTTATGTACATGCACTTACATGCACTTAATGCAAACTTTTAAATATCTCAATTTAAACTTAAATGGACATAGGCCACTTTCAAAATAAATGGCTCAGATATTGGTTACTGTGAAAAATATTAACGTTGATCCAACGCGAAGAACTTTTTATATTTTGGCAGGATCCGATCATTTATCCAATTCGGTCCCTGAAGTTGTTAAAACGAACGATGTGTTTCTCTGGTTAATAAATCTTGCATTTTTACCTGTTCACCGTTCATGAAATAACAAAATATACGGTTATATAAAAGATCAATAAATAACAACAGTTACAAAAGAATAGAGTTTTATTTTGTCCTAAAAGAAAGATACAAAGGGTCTATTAAAAAGTCCTTATGGCCATGTGTGTTTTTAAAAATTATAAAATATTCGTCAGTGGATAAATTGTTAACCGAGCGAGGATGACACGATGCATCGTTAGCCCGCAAGTTCAGCGCGCGTTTCCCGAGTATCTTTGCGGGCTTCCGGTCGGGGCGCAGTCGTCTTAATTAGCTTTTCTTCACGCCGTGTACCCCGTCTTTCTTCGTGGCACGAATATTCGAGGGCCCCCTCCGAAGAGTCGCGTAATTGACACGCGAAATTGTCTCACGTGTTTGGGCTCGGGTTTATTTACTTCGGAACTTTCGAGCGTTCCCGGGGAGTTTCCGGTTTCTACGGTGCACCGAATCGAAGTTCCCGTAGTCAGCAAACTTGGGGAGCAAAGCTCGCGACATCTGAAGTCTTAATGGATATTTCGGGGGAATAATTACTGCGAGAGGCGGATGAGCCTCGCGAAATGATACTCGGTTATCCTTGTACCCCAACTGTTTTTTCCTCTGCGTCTCGAACGCGAGGATACTTAACTGGGCACGTTTATGTTTAACATTTAGAGACGGTAGAATGCTTCGACTTTAGTTTATTCGTACTTCAAGAAATATTTTACAGCTCAAGTAGAATTTTCCTCCCTGCGCTCGCAGCTCCAGCAAGCTAAAACCGAGACGGAAATTCTAGGAGTCCCACTAAAGTTTGGATTTTATTCTGTGGCTTTTGGAAGCTGTAAAAATCTACAATCCAGTTGTTACTGCTGACATTTCTGTGCACAGATTCGATCGAGTATGTTTACTAGAATTTTCTATCTGAAACAATTCTGAAAAATTCTGATTACACGAGAAATAAAAACAATGAGGTCAATCTGCAATCGAAGACAGTGAAAATAAATGTAGACAGGATCAAGATAGTTGAAAAGATATGTACAAGGCAATTAATTAAGATATACGGTCGACGAATGAATTGGAAAGATATAGACACGAGAGGATTAATTAGAGGAGATATCTCCGAGCCTATTGATTATGTTACGCAGACGTCGATGAGTCTCACTTTTTCAGAGCCGCGAGCGCCATTTACCATACTTAAACGGAAGTATTTATCTCGATGTGACTCGGTGTTTCTCGTGAACGATAACTCGCTCCTTCTATCGAACAGGTTTTATTTATCGTGTGATTTAGATAAGCAATATCACTTTTTATCGGGAAGTCGGTGGCGCGTAGACGTTTAACGAGGAGAAAATGATTTCGGGCAGCGAGTCATCGTGTCTCCTTAGCCGCTCATGAAATCCGGCCGGGGAAATTACATTTTATTAGAGGCCGGCCTGCGGAAGTACCATCAAATTGTAACTACCACTGTAAAATACGAAGTTCTAGCCCGTAAAGCCGGATTACGATACGCGGTAATTATCCATTTTCATTGCGGACTGTGTCCGTTAGGCGAACGGTCCTAAAAATGAACGCGAACACGGGAGGACCGAGATTTTCGGTTCAGATTATAAGCAATCGTGCTCGTAAGTTCGCGTCTTAAACCAGAAAGAGCTCCCAGTAAAAATCAGGGAAAAGAGAAACGATGCTCACGCGGCGCTGCTCGTGAACGATTCTGTTTAGAGGAACAGTCTAGAGCCGGTCAAATTATACGCGGTGTCGGAGCCGCTATACACCGGGTGCGAAAAAATGAATGACTCACGACCGATTGCTATTATTCCTGGAACCATGGAAACACCAATCATAGTAACGCCTCATTCGGACCAAGGACTGAAAACTGTGTGATCCACATTCGTGTCAATGTTAGTCATTACCACGGTGACCATGACCATTCGAGGCTTCATATTGCATTCCCTTTCTGAGAGGCTCTAGATGTGTCAACTCACGCAATCAATAGCGTTTCTTCATTTTTGTGCTTATTTTTAACGACTGTTGCGACATGAACAGATGGAATATTCTTATCAGTTTGTATGTTTATTTTTGAAGCTGTGAATTTATTCGAAAATGTGCTTGTTTATCTTCATTTTATAAATCTCCTGACTTCTTGATCGATATATTGTGGGTTTATCAATTTTTTCTCTGTTTGGATTATTTAAATTGTAATTGCCTGACGCGGCTATGAGACACGTGATTGTGTTTGTTTGATCGATCCGCGTAATATGTGCAATGTTTATCACGATTGTTTTGTCATATATATTTTATTGGTTGTGTTCTCTAATTAGAGAACAGAGATAAGAATTTTCCAGATAGGAAGCGACCTTTGCTTATTTTTAATTGACCTTTCATAGTATGTCGTACTTTGTATAAAGGTCAATGTAAAGTGCATTATGTAATAAAGAAGACAGAGGCTCTACGTGAATAAATAATCCATACAGTTAAACTGCTCTCATACGACGTTTCATATCGAAGAAAACCCAGCCTGGAAATTTGTGAGGCACGCGTGCCGTTGAATAGCTAACACCTGGCGCGTCTGTTCACGAATTACCTTATCCCGTCGCTGCTAATGCTTATGCACGCATGGCGTATGAATATTCATACTCAATTTTCCTTGAAACAAAGCCTAGTGTGAAAAATGTTTATTCTGCAGTTTTTCTTAATTCTTCACGTCTGCATGTACAGGGTGTATTAGCGAATTTCAACCCATAAAATACTTCGCTTGTAATATCACTTCGTAGAAAGGTCTACGACGGTATCACAATTGGCCGAAAGTAAAACTTGTCTACGCGACCCACACACGTTGACCTCGTGGATCTTAAAAGTGGCTATCATCCTCAAGTAAATAGATCAGAGCATTCCATGTAAGAAATCAACATTAATTCTTTTAACTCTACCAAGGAATACAATTACTGTTACTGTACAAGCTCCCACAGAATTGGAGAACGAAATTTCAACGAATACTTTCGTTTAAGAAATCAAAATGCATATTTTTAACTCTATATGGAGGAATGAAATAATCATTGTACCGACTTCTAATATCAAGGCAACACAAACATGAATAAAATCGTGGTCGTAACGGATCGATTCCATTTAAAACATCAAAATCGATCCTCCAACCCCTGACTCTTCGTCAATGAATGGAACCACGAGCATAATTCAGACAATTAAATTAAACGTACACCCCTGAGAAAGCGTAGCATGCTAGAGAAGACGAGCTATACTGTCGAACATGCAACAAAAATCGCGTCGCAGCAAGGGTCATTCGACGATGGGACGATGCCTCGTGATTCCCTCTCGTCCGTCACTGGCGTTCTAAATCCGACTGTCACCATTTTTAAATCCGTGGTTACGCAACAGGCGGGAAGGAGAAAGTGCGAAACCCGCGGGGCGCCCTCTGGCCTGAAAATCCAGTGTTTCGACGGCGACACGGCTCGATGCAAAAACGTGCCGCGATTGGGAACGATGTTGTTATCTCGGAGAAACTCGGAGATAAACACTTGCGAGACGGAGTCGGTTGAAGAACGCCGGTAGTATGATCGTGGCCGTCCGATCGTAAACACGGTCGCGTGTAATCGGAACGGGATCGATAAGGATCTCTGAACAACGGGAGTAATCAAGCGGGCCGAATCCACATCGGGTAGTCTGCGATCGATCGGTGGATCATCCGCGTGCCACGACAGTGAAAGTGCGAACCGGGTTTTTCGCGTGTTGCGTCTCGTCTCTCGCTCACTCTCTTTCTCTGCTGGTCGGACCAGTTCCTTTTTCTCTAACGAGCAGGAAGGCGGCGAGTGCCGGCTCGGCGAGCAACGCGTTCACGAACGTGTGCGTGTGTATGTGGATCGGGTCGGTGTTTGACCGTGTGTTGGTAGTACTGTGGACAGTGCGCGCGGTGCTCGTCGATCCTCTTCGAGGTGCGACATGACGACCGACCACGAGACCGAGACCAAGGTGAGGCTGCGGAGGACGAAGAGCGTGACCAGGGCCGAGGAGATCCAGAAGGCCGAGATGCTGGTGCGCAGATCCCAGCCAGACAAAGCGTGAGTACATCCCGAACCATGGACTCGCTCCATGGAGCGTTTCGATCGCGCATGCAGACACCACAGATCCGTTTTATAGCCGGTCCAGTCGGATTTCGGCGAACCGTGATGGGGAATCCGTCCTCGAACAGTATTCGACGAACTCGGAAACCGTGGAGACGCGAAATTTCCAGGTCCCACCAGACACGACGAGGCGATTTCAGCTGGCAGACTTCACTGACAACACGCATGCGCCGTGATGGTCGGGTAGAGCGCAAACCCATGGTCGGGAATCCCCTCCCGGCGGGGACGGTGCACATTCCTCTTCTCGTTTCAGCGCACGATCCGCCACGCCGTTCTGTCGCGTGTCATAATCGATGCGGAGGTCAGCCGGCGGGAGCGCTCGTGTTTTCCATAGCTCGTTTCACAAGACCCGGTCCTCGGGCCTTCGACTTTATCCCGAGCTAACGAACCGACCATGCAGACGATTCGTCCCCGTTGGACAGCGCGCGGACACCGAATCTGACCGACTGACTTAATTGGGCGGCAGCGGAGATACGCCGTTTCGGCCTAACTACTTCGACTTGCCATTCAGAATTTTTTGGCCTACCGGTTTTAGGGTGTACTGCGTGTAACAACGCGATCCTGGATAGCGGCAAGGGGCCTCAGCTCTTCTTGCTGTTACAACGATCAATGGAGTATTTAGTTTTCCTATTATCGATCGTATGAGTGTTAACAAATGATGTGGAAATGTTTTCGGCGCAACAACGGTTCGATCTTGTAATTACAAAAGAGCAAATTGTGCAAGTTTAAATTAAGCTCTTTCAACGTTTCAATCCCTATGTGGATCATTCTCAAGAAAGAAGAAAACTGCGTCTGAAACAATTTTTTTTTTATATAACAAAACCTTTATATTGTTATAATGAAAACGGATTGTATAACTGTGTATCAACATTCTGTATTGTATTACTCACATGGTTTATGAAAATTCTTAGAAACGAAACTGAAATCTGTATCTTGAATATCGTATGCAATCCTATTTTTCTAAATATCCTTTTTATGTCATTGGATATATTTTCAACATAAGGGAGGACAACGGTGTTCTTCCAGCTTTTAAAAAAAATTGTTTCAGACGCAGTTTTCTCCTTTCTTGAGAGTGATCCATATAGGGATTGAAACGTTGAAAGTTTCATTTAAATTGCTTTTTTGTAATTACAAGATCGAACCGTTGCGCCGAGAACATTTTCATTTAATTTGTGATTAATGGAGTGTTTGCGCTAGAGCTTGTTTTTGAATTATTCAGGCCTGTTTGGACTGGGGAGGGGAATTGGAAGTGTACGGCAGGGTGGGGCTGATGGTGCCGTTTTTCATATGAACTAAAATAAAAAATATTTATAAAGTAAAATATTTTCCGGGACGATTACTTTTTTAAAATTATTTTCACGTAGTAAACTAACATCTAAAAATAACCTTAATTCGTTTGGTCCTATTTTTGTTCGTTTTCGAATGGTGCACGTTTCACGTAGATCTCTCTGGCTGGTAAATAGAACTGAAACAATGTTAGTAACAAAGATAAACACTTCTAATCATTCCCGATTGCTTGCATCCACTGTGTGCGCAACAAAATCCATTGAACCAATACGCCAAAGTGTACACAGTGAGTCCTTATCTCGCCACATAGAGTAACGCTTTAGAATCGTTTCACAAGTTATGCAACGTCCTGTACATCAGCGTAAACTCTGTTCCTCCACTCTGGCGGGTGTTTAAACGAAGAAAGAGCTTCGGTTTGTGAAGCTATCGCGGCAAACGATTCACCGGACTTGGTTATGGCAAGGCTGACCGCAGAGACTTTGATAGCGTTGGTATTGCGGCGGGAACGTGTTTCAAAGTCCGCCGAAAATTCTGCGAATTTCATGACGCATTAAAAACGTACGAAATCGCATTCAGAGATGTTTGCCCATCGCGAAGAGGCATAATCCGTAGGCGGTCGCGCACTGCGCATTCCTCGATGAACCGTCGGGCGGATCGGTTATGCGGAAACGACTAATATTTACGCTGACGTCGGCTATTCTAGTGTCTACACACCGGGCGCGCGAGTGAATGGAGCAAAGTTCATTCACGGGAATGGACACTGGGAGAATTGAATGCAGTGAGAGGGAAAGAGGGAAAGAGAATGCACGTAGCGGAAACGAAAACTTTCTTAACGAGCTGTTCGTCGTTTCGAGCGCGGGAGATCGGCACGGAACAGCACGTCAAGAAAACACGGCACCCGGAGATAATTCGTTTGCAGAGCGATGGCATAATTATTGAGTTTCATTCTACGCTACCTCTCTTTCGCGCACAGTCTACTGCCGAACGATAGTTCCGCTCCTTTACAGTGAAGTCACGAAACTTATAGCGAGCGCGGAGGTTCACGGTGACGCGGGCCCCGCCGTTCCCGTTTCCTGCTCAAAAACAATGGCGAATGTCTGGCCGGAGTTACAGACAAAGTTTTATTCAACTTGACGAAGACGAACTGTTTCTGTTCCGCGATCAATAAGATCGCGCCCGAGTGTACCGTAAACGACTCAGCTACGCTGAATTATGGCCTCTGTTTACCGTGTTTCGGTGCTTCTTGCTCGCCGAGTTATGCTTCCAGCAATTAATACTGGTTTGCGAAAGTTCCCGTCTGATTGGGAAATTGAACGCATTTCGACACGCTCGCGTTTGTTTCGTTGCTCATCTTTTTGTTCTAAATTCATTTCACATACATCACTGATGTATTGTACAGATGTATTACGAAAAATTTCCTGGCTCGATTAGGTTCGTTGTTTCGTTTTACAGTAATCCATTCAGCCATCTGTAAGCTTCAACTTCGCCGTAATATATCTTCATGAAGTTTTAGGGTCAAGCTTAAAAGCACTATCGCTTAAACGCGCTGAATCTCGCCTATTCACACCATCGTTTCATTATGGCCTGTTTTTCTAAAAAGACTTGATATTGATAGTCTCCCCCCACTCCAGTCGACTGTCATTAGTTTGGAGCGATCGTGGTGGGGCGGACAGCTATTACTATAACGGATGATGCGCGCCCCTTATAGTTTGTAAGCCTAAATATTATTCTGTGTCACGCCTCTATTATCTTTCATTTAATAATGAACGTGTAATGACAGTTTTCAGAATTTTTCCATCGCTATAGGTGGGAAGTTGAATCGAAAACATGACACCCTAATACGAAAATACAGGAATGACTTTTTTAAAGGTCGAGCGAACTTTCCCTTTAACATCTACCGACTTTCGCAGAATTTTTTTAGAGTGGACTACACACGCTAGAAAAACAGGCAAAATCAAAAACAGAGGAAAAAGTTGCAGCCGGCTGCAACGCGGTGTTTTGAAAACTGCGACGAGCAGTTTTACCGAACGGATGGACTATGAAGGTTAGAAAGAGCACGATGTTAAAAAAACGGCACAAAGAAAAGCTCTTAAAATATTAAAAACTTTGCAGAAAGGGAATAGTCAACTTCTCTTTGACTTCGACCGTTGTAAATTCGTTTTCAGAGACTGGGAATTTCGTTGATGGACCGTGTATGAGAAAAATCGGGATCACGGTTGTTGAACAATTATTGAAATAAAATAAAATTTTTTAATACACCACGTATTTAAGACGGACTAGAAATAATTTTTCCTAGCCCCATACCGGAGGGGGGCATTATTTGGCGAACAAATATTTTTGAAAGACTATTTAATATTTTAGATTTTATTTTGCTTAAAGAAAATAGTATTTTAAATAAGATATACAATTTCGAAAAAGAATATTTCTATTTTAACAATCTGAATTTTTGCATTGTTATCGTTAAGAAACGATTTACAACCATAAATGTATTGAATTCGAACCATAATTTTCAGCAATAATATTTAAAATTGAAATTGAAAGTAAAGACAAAGTACAAATATTTTCAATATTCTTCAAATAAAAAATACTATTTTCACAAAAATTACTGCATCAAATAAAATATTTTATTTTCAAAGTTGTACACATACACTTTAAAATAAATAGGATTATTTACTATTTACTATTTACTATTTAAAATTCTGTTTTCCCCAGCTCTGCCCCATACAGATAGTTATGAAAATTTGTGATTGTGAATTTTTAATACCTGTGAAAATACTTGTAAGATTTAAAATGAAAAACGTGGGGCGCAAGATAATAGTAAGGAGTGTAGAGAGTTGCTGCCGTTGAGAAAACTCACACAACAGTTCATATAATTTGCAATGCAATAAAATTGTTAGTGTGACTTAGGTGAACTTTTCATGCATCAATTATCTATTGCATGCGCCCCACGTTTTTCGTTTTATGCCTTACAAGTATTTTCATAGCTATTAAAAATTCACAAATTTCCATGACTATCTGTATGGGGCTAGGAAAAATTATTTTATACTTTTTAGTCCGTCCTAAAAACGTGGTATATTGAAAATTTTTATTATTTAAATAATTATTTTCTGCATTTCAGTCCTGTGTGTGTGAAATTTCTCAATCGATTTTGAACATTTTGATGAGATTACAAGTTTGTTTGTTTGTTGTTACAAGTGGAAGTTTAAAATCAATTGCAAAATTTGTACCGAACAGGCAGACAGACAGACAAGAAAGCGAGTTAATAAAAACGTGGTAAAAAGAATGGTGAGCTCGCTTAAAAATAAAAATGAACGTCGCGTTCGGGTCCACGAGCCTCTCGAGACGCGCGATTAGGAACGAATCGCGTGGATCGCAGATTATAAAAGGATTTAGGGTCGCTCCGATGTAAAGTTACAAGCCGTTAATAATCCTGAAATAGTGCTGGGTGGTTTTCTTTGCAGAGGAGATTGTACGTACACAGAGCTCTATCATGTTTCGGCGATAACGTTGTTGGTTTATGCGCCGACTCGTTTGAAGATATATTTGCAGGTTGTTAGATTAGAGGGTCCGTCGCCATATAAATAGCGATATATCAGGATCGCCTGAGGTCGATGGAATTCCCTGTCCACAGCATTAACGTTGTAACGTTGTTCGCTGCTCCGATAAATAATTAATCGGAATATTCGTATCTGGCGTGTCGTTGCGACATTCGGTGACAAAAACCGGTGGAGAGAGAGGGGGAAGGGCAGAAAAAAAGGAAACATTTATCTGCGGACGTGCTCGATACTGGATGTCGATGACGTTTCGGTGTAATTGATACCTGGAACGAACTTGAAATACTTTTATCTGTGACATTTGCGAGGCCTGTTAAACGCAAGTATCGGATTGAAAATTTCAATCGCTTTACTAAATAGTGGTTCCAGTTGTTGACGCGGAGAGGGAGGAACGCGGGGACGTATAAAACCGTTTGACAGCGAACGTTAAGCTCGATACGGGACGGCTTCGAAAATAGATTGTATTAATTAACTGATCAAACGCTCAAAAACCACACTCGGACGCGGATGGGCCGCGGCGCGCTTTGAGCAACGCGAAACGACGCACAACGCCGCGTATTCCCTTTGTGACAATTACAGAATAATTCCCCCCTGACGGTAAAACACGTAACTTCGTAATTAACGAACCATTCTCGCGCTGCTATTGCGTAAACCAGCGATTTCCTTCCGACAGGCTGTTTTATCGGCGACGAAACTGACGAGTCTTCGGGCTGCAACGATCTTACGTAACCCGTCGGGCACGAGGTTCAAGGTTGATCGCGTGAATTATCCGATAACGGGCCAAAGTAGTTAAAACGAACGTTACCGAGCACCGTGGCTCATTATTGGTTCGGCGACTTCACGCGCTTGCTCGGATCGCGTCTTTTGCTTGTCACCGACTAATTGCGTTTAACTACCCGTCGCTTGTAATAGATTAAACGCCATTAATTTCGTGCAAATGCTATGCTGCGCCGATAAGAAACGTGGAGTAAGATGGTTTTGTTCGACATTGTATTTTTAACCGACTTCGAAAAAGGAGGAGGTTACTCAATTCGATCTGTATGTGCCTTTTTTCTTCGCTTTTCTTTTTTTATGTATGTTTACCGATTACGCCGAGATGAATGGACCAAAATTAATTTGGTATAAAATTAAATATGATAATTTAATACGATCTTTAATGACCGAGCTCTTTACATAAACGGAGCTCAATATTTATTTATCTTCATTACTTTCATTTTTCAATGTATACATAGACGAAAAGGTTCCAAAGATTCAAGAATTTTCCTTCCCGAATACTTAAAAACATCAATCAAAAACGCACTTTAACGCACGTCACGAACGCTCATTTCGTCAAACCTTTTTGCACGTTATCAAAGCACGATTTGCACGCGTTCTCGCGTTCGGACTTTCTTACAGCGCAAGATCCTGTCGCGGAAAATGGCTGACGAGTCGCGGTTTGCTGGCCGTGTGCGAGCTGTCTCGCGTGCCTTTAATTAAAATGTTAATTCGAGTGACGGCGCAGGAACGGTGATGGAGCTGTGGTAGATCGGCACGATACCAGGGGATCTATCGGGGCGAACACTTTCGTCGGGGCCGCGCGCGATGAAGTATCATAAATTCATGACCGGTTTGGAGCGTATCCGATTCGAAGCGCGCGCGATCGTGTTCTCCAATCAGAATCGCTAATCAAAGAATACAACCTTCTGCAGAACCACCGGAGTAAATGCTAACTCACGTTAATATTTCTCCTGCGAACAAAAAAGAGGTTTGCGTGGGGGTAGTTTTTCAAGCAAACCGGACCACTGGACGAACTCCATTCGTCCAGATTTATGAAGTTCCGCCAGTCTCCCGGATTTAATATCTATTCACCGTGGAAAAAATTTAATCAAGTCCACGGTCTAATCAAGTCCGCGATCAAAAATGAATACCGCGGGAAACAACGGTGGATCTGTTGCACACTGTGGGGGAGAAGGAACCGTTCCATCAAGGTTTTTCGCGAGAACGGTTTTAAAACAGACCCGAAGAGCATTGCAAACACAGACTGGAATATACAAGTGAAGAAGGCCTGCAAACTTTGCTTGAATAAAAATTAGAAAATGTTCAGTCAAGACACGTACATTGGGGAAACAATATGTTTCAACGGAGGAGTCATTTTTGAACTTTTACGGAGACTTGAGTTTTCAACCCTTCGTGTGCTGAAATTTAATATAATCTAAATTAAAATGCCAGTGCACACATTTATACCGTATTACAAATATCTTTTGAATTTTAATTCATATATTTCAATGCTTCAATTCAAAATATAAAAATTAATTAATGAACTTATAACGTAATTCCGCAGGATGTTAGCATGGGAAAGTGAATCGAGCTAAATCGCAGGCCCGCATGCAAATAACAAACGGGGTAGTTCCTCGACATGGAAAGATACAAGTAGCCTGTGAAAATGCAACTGTATGCAAATTCAAAGAGCAAAAGTGACAGTGAACTTTTATTTTCCCCACTAATGGATTCCGCGAATAAAAAGTGAAACACAAACGCATCGATTTCCAATTAACTCTGTATTTTATACATGGCCTCCCTACACCCCATACTCGCACAAAGATGCTCGATCGAGAAACGAGGAGCTAAACTTTCCGAAATCGCTCGTCCCGTTGCCAATAGGACGCGGGACCACGTAAAAACCATAATCCGTAAGTTGTCCGTTAAAGAGTCGCGTCAGGAAAGTCTAAATCCGTACAAAGATCCGCAGGCCATTAGTAACAGCTTACGCGGGCTCGGCGCGCGACGCGGGTGCACGCGCAAAGGTAAAAAGTAATAATTATTACAACTTCGGGTCCGTTCATCCGGGCAAACGCTAATTAGCATCCTGACGAGAAACTGTCGGGCGACGTTGCGCGATGCCAGCAGCGTCGGTTCTTTTTTCTCTGGCCGTATATCCTCGAATATATCCTCCCAACAAGCTGTGTTTTACTAGCGGCAGGTTGTGCCCGGAGGAAAAAAAATGCCAGCGAAATCTTCGTCCCCCTTTGACATGCCATAATGACCTGCAAACAACGGTCTCTCTTTTTTTTCGCCAACCCCTCCGCCGCTCTTACTCTTCAGAAAAGGAACACCTTTTCTACCTTCGGTTGTTTCTTCTCCCCATCTTCGCGCCCCTCCGCTTTCTTGCTACCCCGGAACGTCCATTATGCCGTGGAATCAGAGATGGCACCACTCCCGCGTCTCTTAAACAAACGAACCCTACTGTATTTACTCGTTCCGTGTTTGCCGGATACTTCTTGTTTTCGCCAACTTTGCAATTAGGCGAGCGCGAGCGCAGGCATACTAGGTTCGTTGGACGCGGTGAATATCGGATGATCCACCCCTTTCGGTACCCGCCGGGAATTCGCGCGGAAAGCTATGTCTGGCTCGTGCGGATCTTTCACTTCCGGATTGATTTTAAAGTTCTCGTTTGTACGATCCTTCGATCCGGAGCCCTTCCCGCGCGTATTTGTTCCCAAATTCAATCTAATTCCTGACGATCCCCGGCGAGAACCGTGCCGCAGGGATGAAACCACCCCCTCGAATATTTCACGAGCAACGTTCACTTCGGGAACGATGTGTACATCACGCACACGTTCGACTCCGCTCTAAACGATTCCAAGGTTTCTCACTTCGCGCACCCTTCACACAGCTTCTACCCCTACCGCGGGATTTATTCCATCTCTGTTCGAAATTTTGCGGTTGCAGCAAAATTTCTATCACGTATTGTCTGCGAAATACATCTGCATAAATCAAGTCGTTATAGTAAGTACAGTGGCCCACAAAAGTGTTCGTACTTGATGAAATTTTCAGTGTATGTGTATAACTAACATATAGATCTACAAAACATATATTATAAATTTTCATTAAGGGCCCGAATAAAAAAGTTTTAAAAAATGCCTTTTTCATTTTTGCATGTAGCCTTGTAAATTATAATTCTTGTCAAATTTTTTTGCACGTCATTTAGTAAACCAGTGCTTCTAATTGTTTACTGATCAACTGCTAAAATTTCGAAATTAAATAAGGAATCAAAACTGTATGAATACTGAAAAAAATGTAAACTGAATTTAGGTGTATAGTAATTTGGTCTATATATAATCAGTGTTGGGCAATAAATAAATTTATTTAAATAAAAATTTGAATAACAAGTTATTTGTTATTTGGATATTCAAATAAAAAGCAAAAATAATTGTTTATTTATTAATTATATCAATTAAATTCGTTATAAATGCGAATTAAACCAAAGAGAACAAGGAAGAGCACAATTCTGTATTTTCTATCTGTGCGACATATAATGCTGCTTTCCAAATAAGTGAGCACGACGACCCCGCAAAATGAATTAAATCTGATAAATAATGCTTTCTATGCTAATAAACGTCGATGAATGATAATTACCCGGTGGCCCGGTATTACCATGACACTGGAACGCTATGCGACCAGTCATTTAACGGTGCGACGTCGCACGGTGTGGACAACTATAATATCTCTGGCAATATTTCTCTTTACTCAGTTTTTCTTCTCCTGCTATAATATCGATCGCAGCGCCGGTATTATTCTCTCTGTTCTAGCCACCTATCAGTCCATTCTCGCGATCTATCTCTCGCACGCGGATCCATATTGTGCCAATATTCCAGCAGCCCCCGGTCCTGTTCTTGTCCGGCGGCGGGGTTGATATTCGAATCGTTAATAAGTTCGGACGGTGTTTTATGCGGGAGCGTAGAGTGTACTGGGTGACTCGCAATTGCGGGAATTCCGAAACATTCGACTATATAAATCCTGTACCAATTTGAGCTTTGTTTCCGAGGCACCAGCAGTTTAAGATTGATGGTTCTCACCACTCAAATAGGGCTTTCTTCTTGGACACCTTGTTGCGAAAGCAGTATGTAAGACCATGGAAATATTCAGCTGTTAGTATCTCGAAGGAGAAAGGTTCCTCACCATTTTGGAAGTTTCCCTAAGTAGGGCTTGGGCTCCCTAAGTAGACCTTTTCTATAGACACCTTGTTGCGAAAATCCTAGGCAAGGTCATCTCAATTTGCAGCTGTTAGCATCTCAGAAACAATTGAAAATTGATTGTCTAACTTTGCTTTCTTTTTGGTCATTCCGCTGCGAAAGCCTTAGGCGAAAGGCTTTACGATTTGCAATTTTACGAAATCTAGATATTCACGGTTTCGGAAGGTCCGGAATTCTGAGCCACACTGTAGAGATGAGGCGCGGTACTGGAGGATCATCTCGTGGACGACGTTCTCCACCATCCTCCCGCTGCAAATGCAAATAATCGTGCAGCCTCATCCAGCGTTACGGTATTGAACGACGCGCGAATGCCCTGCAAGACTCTATTTCTGGGTTTTAATATGCGGTCCATCTGGTCGTTCACCCACCACGTTGTTATTAGCAGCGTGGGCGAAGATTTTGCGTTCTTCGTGCGGGGATCCGAACGAGATAGAGGATCAGTGGCACGCGGATCCTTAATTTTAATTCGGTCGACAGTTTCAGTATAAAATAATACATAGGTAACGCGTGCTCGAGAAAAAGAAAGTGGTCAGAATAAATCAGTCAGCAAGGGGACGGAGCCAAAGAATTAGTCTCCACATTCGCACAGCAAGCTCGCGCAATCACGAGCTCTTAAACATTTCCCTCTGTCGCCGGTGACGAGGGAAAAAGCGGCTAATAAAGTTTCGAGACCGACGCCTCGTCATTAGAGACGGTCCGGCTATATCTATATTTTTTTTCATCCGTGTACGGATGTTGCGGAACGCGTGTCAGCTTCCGCTCCTCCTTTTTCCCCGGCGTTGTCCTTCATCCCTACCTGCCGGCGTTCTCTGTCCTGAGGATTTTTTGCGTTCCGTAGCCGTAGTAGTTCGGCAAAAACTTTTTAATCTTCGTCACGCGGCGTCGGACAGCTCTCCCTTTCGCTCTCTCTCTCTCACTCTGTCTCTCTGGCGGAGCGTTTTCGGCTGACGCGCCTTCGAAACGAATGAGGATTAACGGTATTGTGCTGTCAATCCTGCTGGCGTTTTCTGGCTCTCCCTTGTTTCCTCCCTTTTCATCCAGACCGAAGTGAGAGGGGCTCGGCGTGGGAGGACCGCGGGGTTCTTTTTCTTCGCGAAGATTGCGGGCGTCGGTGTCGAATCTCGCGCGGGCGCGAAATCAGCCGGAAGAACAATGGAAAGCGATTACAGAGGTGGAAGGGGTTCGGACGAGCGCTCGGATTGGGCTAGAAGATGGCTGGAATGGTTTTCCATTTTGTTGAAATGCCACAAGAGATCTGTCGCTATGAAAGTCCCATTGGTCACTGACCCAGTCGTCCATTTATTGGTCATTGTAATGACAGCGGTCAGTGACCCGTTTGAATGCTTATTGGTGACCGCAGTAGGTCAGTGACCTATCGCGGGGAGCTTCGAGTGCCAGCACGGTTGAATTACAAAATCAGGAGGGAGCATGAAATTGAGTTTCATCGCCGAGGAGAACAATTGTAACATGGGGAAAGGCGAGAGAGGGATCTCTTTCGCGCGAATCTCGCGCGGCCGCGAAATCAGCCGGAAGAACAATGGAAAACGATTACAGAGGCGGAAGGGGGTTCGGACAAACGCTCAGATTGGGCCAGGAGATGGCTGCGGTTTTTGAGGGGTGCGGTCCGTGTTGCTCCGCGCAAGGCACCGTTCATATCGTCTGACTGCGGCCGATTTCGTGGGACCCGGAGTCGTTAATTCGTAGAATATACTCGTCGGGAATCGATTATGGGAACCGACTGCCGAAACACTGTCCCCCGGATTATTGTAATGGGAACGAAAATGGGTTCCCACGTTTACCTCCACGCTGCGGTGTGTTCCGTGCACCCTCCCACGCGGCGTTTCCCGATGCTCTATTTAGTCGGTTCATCCTGCGGCACACTCAACTATTCAGCTACTGGGTGGTTCCTTGATCTTCCGAACGTGGTTTTTGGCGGATGGCTGCCCGGTTTGCTCGAAGCTATTGTCTACGGGAATTTGGATGGTACGCGGAGTTCAGTTAAGAGCGCTTCATCATGATTTTATGGACGCTTTGGCAAACTGTAGGTTCCATTGTGAGTTTGAACAGTAAAACTACCGAGTGTACCGACCTCTAAAATTACACTGTCCAACAAATTTCAACTTTTTTTTATGTTCCCAATATACTGTTGGGTCCTTCATATAGAGTTTTTTGCGCTGATTCCGAATCTGTCCTTAATTTTTCTCCTGTACGCACAGTTTTCGAGGAACATGGCTTTGAAAAGAAAATATATTTTTCAACTTTAAACAAATATTGTGATGTTATAATGAAAAATAATAAATACATTGAAAATTAAGTAATAAATTAATAATAAATTTTACACTTAAAAATTGTATATAAAAAATAAATTTAAAATGAAATATAATTCAATTTAAAACTTAAAGACAATAAAAGATAATTCCTTTCTTAACTTAATTTAAAAAATAATAATTTCATGTAATTTATAATAAATTAAAATGAAATAAAAAGTGTATACGCTAATGTACAATATTTTTAATGGAAATTTATTACATATAGGTAACGTTTATTTACAGTTTGGAGTTTTTTTTTCAAAGCCATGTTCCTAAAAAACTGTGCGTATAGGAGAAAAATTAAGGACAGATTCGGAATCAGCGCAAAAAACTCTATAAGAAGGACCCAACGATATATTGGGAACAAATTTGGTATTGGACAGTGTTATTATTTCTACACAACTGGTAGGATAACACCCGGCTAGGTTCGGTGTTAAAACCGCTTGATATTTCCACCGGTCCCGTTTTTGTCACAAATGTATAAAATCCGTAGTGTAGCAACAACGTGCTCGGTAATCCTGGGGATTAGTGGTAAAAGCATCAGACATTTTTGACCGAAAATCCATGAATCACATTTTGCCATCCGTCCACTAAATTCCCCCGGGGAAATCCATTCATCCGAAATAGCTGAATAATATCGACCGGAGACGATTGAATGATTTATTAAAAAGCAAGATCACGCTCCACAGGAAGCGTGTTCTATATCAGTTACCTCCCGGGAACGTCTCACTCCGAACGATCCTTCTCCTGGGCGCGGCGAGAGTCCTGCTCAAGTCCTCCCGCTCGTCTCTTTAATTATTCATTGACGTCGTCGCTCTGAAACAAAAAACCAGGTCGGCGCAGTTCACTTGGACGAGGTACACGGTCCCGTAAGACAGGAAAAAATAAAATTACAAGGAAAACAGCGGCCGTTTGCTCTCGCGCCGGTTCCCAGGTTCCGGGGATCCTTGTTCGCTCCGTCCGACCGGGATTTCTATTTCCCGACGAGGGACGACCCACAACAGGTGAACGAGTACCTCCAGATGAACCCGGTGGATCGTGTGCGGGGGAAGAGAGTGCAGCCGTTGAAAGTTAGGGACTTGACTCGGTGAAAGCGGGGGGGACAATAAAACAGGACAGACAGACAAGCGGGCGGAACCGACAGACAGATAGACAGGGAGCAAGAAAGACGGAACGGCCGGAGGTTGGTAATCGATTCCAGGGGAGCTAGGCTGCCGTTTCACGAACAACGGGGGGTACCAAGAACGAGAGGAAGAAAAGGCCAAAAGGACGGAGGATAGCGAGGCCAGGTGAACGAAAACCGGGGTTCGCAAGAAGACCTGTTTAAAGCGCCATTTAATTTTCCTTCATGAATCATTTAGGGTATTCTTCTACCCTCCGCTGTTCCTGCCACTCCTCATTCTCTTTCGTTCGTTCCCGATCCGTAGCTCCTGGGGAGGCAAGTTTCCCTCCTCATTACACGGGTAATATATGTATATCCGTCTATCGTTTAAATATTCAGGAGGGTTCCGGTGTCAGGAAGATTCGCGGGGCAGATACGCGAGTCCTATGAACCGCCAGCCCCTTTCTGTCATTCTCCCCTCCTGTTTGCCCTTCTTCTTGCGTGTACAGGATGCCGGGAAAGTAAGGATCATCGGCATTAAATCTGCAATATTGATACAGTAGAAGCTCCTTCGTTGTCCAAAGGCCCGGGGTTTGAGCGGACAACGACCGTGCCCGGACACTATTTTTGATTTACGACAAAAGCAGCAACTGTCTGGCGTTAGAAAACTCCTTTCTTCCTTGCAATATTCCTTTTCTATTGTTCTCCGTTTTGCGCGCGGGTCTGGACAGGCCTGGGACACATCTGGCGACCAGATCCACGCAGGCCTAATCCTCTCGTTGACAGGCAGTGGAGTGGGTAGGCACTGGAGAACGATCGTGCCCACGATTCAGGACAACGAAGGAACGATTACTGTATATCATAAGTGGGTCAGTGACCCAATTGATCATTGTTTACCGTGACCACAGTGGGTCAGTGATCCAATTGACCATTTGCTGGTCACTGTGACCTCGGGGGTCAGTCACAGACAGGAAGAATGTACTCCGCCGCGAATAGTGATACTTTCTCGTCAGCCTGTACAGCAGCTTGGTATCCTGGCAGTCAGGGTGTGGACTTCGAATTCGACGGATCTGCTAAGGGTATGCAGTCGGGAAACACAAGTAGGGGTACTCGACATCCTCGACTCTGTAGATTCCTGGATTAATCCAGAAACAAAAGATTTGCCACCCTTATCTCCCGCCATCGCTTCAAAGCCGATGATTGTCGCTTTTATCGGGTCACCGGCGGACTAAGCGACAGTTAAGCTGCGACGTATCGCGTCGCCGTTTAGAACGGGTCGTTTCGCCGAGTCATTCGGTTCGGAATTCGCGACCCCAGGACGCGATCTCCTGGCATCCTTTCAATCTCCGCGCGTATAATGGAGACGACAATGTTGACGGCGCGTTATATATTTTTCATGGAGCCACGTCGGTTTAGATAATGGACGTTGGACCGTGTCCCTTATCGCCGACTGTATTACCAGCCGTAATGTGGACAGAGTGATTCCGAACTGAGGCTAACACGTACCACTCTCGTATCACGCAATATCCCTTAATTCACTATACTTGTTTCGTCCGTTCTTCAGAATAATTCTCCACGATTCACTATAATTGTACCGGCGGTTATCCGCACACGGTTCTTATAAACTTAATGGCACCGATGAAAACAGCATTGTCGAGATAGCAGTTTTAATTTATTACGTCTGCTGGGAATCTTTTCATCAGCAGAATAAAATTTTCCCTCGTTTCACCCTTCGCGAACGAATGCTGCCATGTACACGGGCGCGGTAAAAAATTATCGGGGATAGGATCAAGCAAATTTTTATCAAGCTCGCCACGTTTTTCTCCGTTTGATTCTGATATGCGGAGGTTCATTAAATAAGAGCTCTATACGAGTCAATGTAATGTTTTAATATAATACTTTTGTTCATTGGTACCTGCCACAGTGTGTTTTAAAAATAATTTATTCCGAACAAGGAAGATGAACAATTATTGCAAATAAATTCCTTGTGCGTGTGTGATGTATGAAAATTAATTATAGGAATTATTGTTTTTATTTTAATGAGATATATAGGTATGCATCCGATAAAAATAAGGGGAGTGAATGTGTGGATATGTGTGGGGTGAGAACGAGAAAGAAACACAGTTATTGAGAGCCAATAAAGAGGAAATAAATAAAGCGTTTTGTTTGGAAAATTTGTTATTCGTTAAAAATGCATAAGTAAATGAATAACTAACATGTTTTGTTAAACATTCGTTCGTTAATGAACATTGATAATTCCGTCCACAGCTTGAACAATCTAAAGAAAAATGACTTGCCTGATGAAACGGAACAATACGTGTAGCGAAATGAGATAAGATTTATCAAATAATTGATTTGGGTATAATGGTCAAGTTGGAGTAATCTTATTTTACACTGAAATTCCGAAGGAGCTGCACTCTTATTAGTACATCAATCCATCAGTTTTAATCGCAACCGTTTCCCCGCGATTTTAATTTAGATTCAACGTACCACTTATGATTCATGCTTTCATTCGTAACTGGACATCGAACGGCGTTAGTGCCGGCGTTTATTAGCACTGTCTCGTTAGCTTTAAATTATGGCTCGCCTGCAGATTTCCCGGCATTACCGGGTTCGCGCGCTCAGTAACTCGATTCTTGGCCGGCGCTGTCTTTTTTTTCTCCCTGTTGCACGTTCGCGCGCGCGTGTCGCGAACGGTCGTGCATTAGCATTAAAATTCACGACGCGTCAAGTATGGATTGAAATGCGTGGAAAACGCACGCATAATTCACTGCGCAATAAAACGTTAGCCGGGCAACCCCCGCCGAATATTAATTACACAGATAGAACTACAATTACTCACGGGCCGGGCATTGCCGCGCCGGGGCCGCGGAGCACGTCGGGCTCCGTTATCAGTATCGATAATATTAACGAGCGTGTAATTAACTAACGATGCCGTTCGTGGGTCACGAGTTTTTCGAATTAGACTTTAACGACTGGGGGACAGAATAACGAAGTATTTTAATAGCCTCGCATTAACGCTGCCGAGTTTACCGCTGGCAAATAACTCCGGCAAAAATGCGGCGCGCTGTTTTCGATTTACGATACCTCGATTCTACGTACATGCGCGATGATCGCCTACGAATTATCGGGCGCATAAGTCAGGAGTGCGAAATAATCGTATTATTCGCAGCTTTTTGTTCTCGGCCGGATGAAATTTACAAGGTTGTCTGTAAATTGATTTTTTCACCGGTCTCTCGTATTTTTCGTTTCCACCCGTTCTTCGGTTCTCGATTTTCGACTCTGCGTGTCGCGAAAACGAAAAAGATTATTTACTAGTTAATATAGTAATAGCTCTTGTCTAGTGGGACAGTTTACATTACCTGCGGGAGCTTTTAAATTATTGGCTGCCATTTCCAGCGACAAGGCAATTACAGTAATTGGAATTTTCATTATTTTAAGTAATTTAATTATTGATAATCTCTTACGTTGCTGTCGGGCACCGGCCGCTACACAAGTTAACATTATGTCGCCATAATTGCTGGCACATATTTAATCAGACAAAGTGCAAGTGCGTCGATAAAGCAATCGGCCGTGCTCATAAAATCCTCTTCGCACTGTTTCCAAATAAGCTTCGACGTTCGAAACAATTCTCTGCGCAAGTTTCTTGCATTGGTATACACACTGATTCAGCTAATTGATCAGATAACAACTCGTAATTTGAATCTACCGAGATTAGCTTAAAATAGCATTTGAATCACGAAGGAAGTAACAGCGAAGTGTGATTTTTACCATTTTCTTTGCGATTCCGATCAAGCAAAATGTTTTCAAAAGTCGTTTTAAAAATTGTCCAAAAATTTGTGAAGTAAAAATCCGATGAAATTTGAATAAATACAACCCTGATAGTAGTGTCAGTAAGTCCTTCCAGCTTCTAAACAAAAAACCCGAGGTCGTCCGGACCGATTATGAAAGAATTTTTCCGATACAGCAAATATTTGATCGATTAAACGAGTCAGTACGTTATAATTGCCGGCGATTTTTATCGGCGGAAGCGTATTGGCGAATTATTATTTGCGAGATGTCGCCTCGGTAATTCCACAGTAGCCCGCGGGAGTGTTGCGATCAAAATTCTATGGCGACCGTGGCACGCACGGCGGCGTCGCGCCGTCGTAAAAACGTAACCAGACCGAATCGTATCACACTCGGATAATTATGCCAAAACATTGCGTTTGCCGAGCGTATTTCATTCCGTTCCGCTCCGGTGAAAAAAACCCGTGGCGTCCCGTTGTTTATTTCGTTTCACGCGACCAGTGTGAACCGATTATTCCCATCCCTTCCAGCGTTGTTTCGCGCTGGGGGTTATGGGAACGGCGGCCGGAATGGCCGATTTTTTCCCGTCGCGTCGACTTGCCTGTCCGGACGATAGCAGGCTAACGTGAAAAACAACGATCGCCGGCCACATTTTCAAATTAGCGGCCACAATAACGTCGACAACGGCAACGGCAGCTTTTACGCCCTTCTATTTACATGTTTCAGAGGCCGCCGGGCTGGACGCCGCGGATATCCGGCACGTTAAAATAAGTAGCGAGGGGCTCCAGCACTCTCGAACCACCCCGACGCCATTTGCAGTTTGTCCGAAAATCGTTTCGGATCGGGCGAGAATGAATTTTCACTTTTCACTCGGACCCACCGTGGACCGTTTCTATAAAACAGCTGGAATTAATTCGAAAATTCTTGTCGTCAAATAGGGGATGGGCGAGTTGATACATTTTCAGTTTTTCAAAAAGTAACTTCCAGAAAAATACATGCAAAATATTATTATTTGTTTTAGAATGTAATGCTTTGTGCATCGTGTCGAATGAAAGAATCATTAAATCTTCAGCGTAATTTTTTAAATATTGCATTGTCATATCCAGTTCTGAGCTATGTTTAAGATTTCAAGTCTCTAGTTCATCGGGAAGTTAGTGTAAAATCAATTGCAAAATTTGTACCGAACAGACAAACAGACAGGCAAACAGACAGACAGACGGATAAGAACGCGAGCTAATAAAAACGTGGTAAAATATTCAATACTTAATGTACCGTAACTTCACGAAAAGAAGTCGAACGGCAATCTTCCCAGGCTCAATTTAAAGGGCGAACCTTCTACTTCCACTTCCCTAAGCTGTTGTTTCTCTCTCGTGGTTGGTTTTGCATTAGCAAGCGGCCTGGAAAGCGAAGATGATATTTTTCTTGAAAATTTTACGTGGACCGTGCAATCTCCTCGCGTTGTACCCTGAATTATTCCAATGCTGGCGGCACACTTTTCACTTAAGGTGTGATAAAACGGCAATAAAAAATTGTATACCAAATTTTATGGGGTCGTTCTACACACACACACACGCACAGGGGAAACTTCAATCTTGAAGTCCGTGCAAGATTTGACTCGCGAAAGAAATTTTCTAAACTGTCCAGAAAAGTTGGTGAAAGGTCGAACCAAGGTATAGTTTATACAAAACCTTGAATTTGACCCGCGTTTTCAAGCGGGTGTTCAAAAATGTATGAAGGTCTAGCCACCGCTAGTTAGCCGCTCTGGAATTCTACAGCAGATTCCTAGGTGACACGATTGATCCAATGCCCTTTTGATGTTAGTAAGTTAATGGATCCCCCCACCCCCCGCGTCGAGGAGGCGCGACGATTGACGTAGATCCACCGCGGGGAATGACTTTCTCTGAAGCATTATTGCATTCGCGGAATTTGCGTCTGACTGGCACTATTCCGCACACGGTATCTCTCGTTATCGACGTTACGAGCAAAAAAGTTCGCCGACTCGGTTTACGACATCAATAATCGAGCAGCTTATGACGCGCGACTCGCTCGATTTTCGCGCGGGGAACTTTTCCGTCTTGGGACAGGAAGTTTTTTCCACCTGGTAACCCGTTAGCCGTAAGACATCCGAGGGCTGGTCGATAAGCATCGGCAAGAAACCGTCATTCGGAGCGCAGAGCCGAACTTCGCAAGCTGTGGACCACTCGCGTCTTTTTGCCCTTAACCCTTCGGGAGAACTTGCCAAACCGTTGCTGAAACCCCAAAAATGAATTTTTAAAATTCTTATATCTGTCTATATATGTCTCTATTTTTGTGAATTAGCCAACGCACTCTGCGCGGCTCCGAGCGTTTCCGCGACGCGAATCTTCGCGGGGAATTCGGCGGCACTTTAATTGCCGCGGAATCCGCGGTACAAAGGGGAAAGTTCGAGGCGACGACGGATCGGCCCGCAATTTCCAACGCAAATTGTCTGAGAGCGAGCGCATCGCCGCGCCGGCTTCGAAACTATTCGGAGGGCCACGCGTTCCGAGGAAAAACGAGAATTCGCTCGCATTCATTCCCCCTGGCGACGAGTTTATTAAAAGCAATCGCGTGTGACGTAAAGGCAATCTCGCGGATGAATATTTATAGGGAGAAATTCAGTTTCGCGGCGATGTAACGCGAGCATCGGGATCTTCGAGACACAGCATGGAAATTTTTAAACGAATCACAGCCGCGTAACCGAGCCAGCCACTCCCACCCCATAACACGGTTACGCGGAACATGGATCGTTGCATCATGCACGAGAGCCAATAATCGCAACTCGACCCCGAGCCGGTTTAACGGGCTAGTGTACCATGAATAGTAAAGCTGTAAACTGCAGCTGCAAGTACAGCGTCGATGGAATCAGGGCTAGAGTTACAGACTGGCGTCGCCGTAAAGCGCCTAGAAAATGAGGATTCAAGGAATGCGCCCGCCGGGAACTGATTGAATGCAGGGTGAACGCACCCTCGAACCTGGTCAGTGTGCTTTGTGTTGCGTTCCAATAGTAAACGTTTCTTGGTACCGCTGCAGGGAACGGCAATAATCACGATAATCTAGTCCTATACCCCAGACTCGGCAGAGGTATAATCAACAGGCTGATTGTTGGAAACTTTTTTAATGACTGATTCACTTTTATGAAATTTTAGTCTTCGTAAATACTATCTACAATTTCACTTGAAATTTTTAGAATGAATATTTTATTCTTTTTAGAGGTGGACGACCTGAGGACATCTATCCACCTCTGATGATTAGGGGTTGTGCTATTTCTGTGACTTTTAAACACATTGACAAGGTACAGTGTTCCCGCGATTGTTGTGCGAACCTCTGGGGTATCGAGTCTCAGGAAACGAAATGGTACTACGTTTTTGTACGTGCGCCGAATATAGATTTCTTGGATAACTTTTCCAAGTGTAAACGACGATCCTGGGTAAACAACGGTGCTAAGCGGAAAATTGTATTGTACTAATGCTATTCCATACCTTTTTTTTTTGTTAAGGGGGAGGCTAAAACCGAGGGCGAACCCCCGTCAACACCCACCCCCGGGACGTTCAATGTACCGCCCCTCTGCTAAACAGTTGGTGGCCAAGCTTCTGAAGAACTAAGAGCCTCCACTTTTCGCATTGCTCCTTAGTTCTTCGACCCTCGAAGCCCACTACCACGAATGCTATTCCATACCTGAGAATGATACATCGAGTATCATAAAACCCCAATTTAAACACCCTGATACCGTAATTTCTTTGTGGGGATAAAAGAGTCTCATCATCCGCATACCCGAAAGTCACATCAATCGAGGGAACACTGTATTACGAATATTTGTAACATTATGTGTGATGTACAGACGTGTCGAGAGGACCAGTGATACCACCTAATCATCCCCCATAAATGCAAATATCTATAGGTGATGATTTCCGAATATCTACAGGGTGTCCCAGTGTTGGGCACAACCGTCGAGGGGTGGTTCTCTATGAAAAAATAAGCGGAAAATATTCGTTCTTCATTCTACCAATAAATCCCAGCACATCTCAATGTTCGTTTCACCGAAGAGCTTTTTTGTCGCAGCGGATTTTCGATGGTAGGTTCACCTCGATCCGTAATGACAGGTTTCTGAGCACGAGGGTCCCGGTCGCTTTGTCACGACGGCGTACAAACCGTCGGATAGTTAGCAAGCCGTGGGAGTGTCCCATTAACAGCGCCCTCAACTCCATCAGGAACATTCGTCCGTACACAGCCGCTCGAAAGATCGTTTGCGCGTTTATTGCCGGGCATTCTGCATAAGTTGAACGCGACACATCGGACACCCAGTACACCAGCACTCATGCATATGGAATTCCTCGGCGACACGTCTGCATCCTGCCACGCAGCCCGGCTAGCCCAGTATCAGAAGTGTGAGATAGCTCTTCCTGCTGGTGGGCCGCGCGTGGGCGGGGTCCCCCTGGCTTTATCGCGACTCTATTAATTACTACGATCTGCCATAAATTCGTAGTAATAGTTAGGATTTACTCGAGACAGCGGGGAGGTTAAACGATCACATTAAACGCACCTAGTTGCGGGACAGACCGCAAGCCATAAGGGACTTCTGTCAGGTAATTACGTGGGACAAACGGCGCGATATTTTACAAAAGGTTTCCCCCTCCCTGCCCTCTTTAATCCGGAATCCTTTTCCGGCTTTCGCTACAACACGACCGCAGAGTTCTGATCTTAGCCGGACGATTGTTCTGCACGGTGACTCCTTTGAGACAGAAGACTTAGAAGGATCGAACGCCGATCAAGTTGTCCGCTCTTCCTCGCGGTTACTCGAGATCGAGGCTTCCCCTAAGACAACGACTTAGAAGCCATATATCGCTCTTGATCGCTCGTTGATTTTAAAAACCATAAGTTGATGGCCGACAAACTTTTCATCGGCCCATCTGGCACGTCGTCGATCCCGATAACTCGCGAATTGTATTTTCGCGTCCTCGGTATCGACGACGCCGGGCTCGCTCAGTCCGCTTTGTTTCGCCTCCCTAAATTCTCACACTCAGGCGAGCACGTCTTATCCGGAGAAGGAACAAGGGCCTCCTTGAACGCTTTATGCTTCGAGACAAAACGCTTTTGAAAAGTTTACACGATGGTCCTTGTCAGCTCTCGTCGCGCTCCCAGTCACGAAGGGATGATACCCGCTAGTCCGTGGAAGCCGATTACTCAGGTTCACCCGGTGTATTATCTGCGTGAGAGATACCTAAGACGAGAGGGTTTTGTATCCACCACTCGCCGCGATCTCTCGTCTACGCCATTCAAATTTCACGAGACGCAGTGCGCTCCGTATTGTTAACATTGTCCACTTAATAGCCGTGCGAGCAGCTCCGGCGCACGCCAAACGGAATCCCGAATGCTTCCTCCTCTTGCCGAATTCTTTAAACCTTCTACGAGATGCCTCGTACCCGCCAAGTCTCGCGGTACACCGGGCGTCCCTAAATAATAATCCCGGTTTTTAATCCCGCGTTTTATAATTTATTACCAGGCTGGAAATTCTATTCCGGAGCGAGCAAGCTCTCTGTAAAATATTTTAGTTAGTTCTTCGTTGCTAATAATACTGTTAGACAAATCTGTTCCCAGAGAAAGTTCTTTGTTCAAAATTTTTCACTTCGAAATGGATTTTGCAAAAATTCCAGAAACTTCAGATTGCCGATTTCGTGTTAAAGTTATCAGATGACCTCGTGTACATGTATTATTACGGTAGCTGCACATTATTCTGATTATTAATGCGTATGTTTTGCAAAATTGCAAATCTGGAAGAATGCGTGTTTCTCGTAGAAGTTTTTAAAGGGTAGAAAGTTCTTTCAGGATTTCTCGCATTTGGTTCGCACAGTAGTGCCCGTAAATCCTGGTGTACATTCGAAGGATCAGTTTCCTTAAGGGTCTCCGGTAGCGTAAGGTGTAGGTCGCAGACAAATAGCGGTCGGACAGGGGTACTAGTAGCGAAACATTACAGTACTCACTATGCTTAATGCGCTTGTCCGTAGATGGTGTCGTTATTTCAAGTGGAATGCATCGTGTTCCAGATTCCCGTTTGAAAGAGACGAAAAAGGACTCGTGGAAGGCCGGCCTTGTGCGGGTGTATCGCGAAAGGGAGAGGGAAATAAGGAGAGAGCTCGAACAAATGTTTTCAATATGTTGCATAAATCGCGTGTTTCATCGTAAATTGAAATGGAAATGCATATAACCGTACGATATGGAAGCGGCTTTATTGTTCCATTCTTATTCCAGTGACGTTTCTACGGCGCCTCCTCTCTTCCTTTATGTCGCGGAGAGGACGGCGAGGACGGCGGCGTGCCCCATCGATCCAGTTCTCCGTGGAGAATTTCTTTTTAACTCGGACCTTCTTTTCTCCTTACAGATGTCATCGTCCTAGAGATAGTCTGTTCTCGTGGAGCTCGGGCTTTGACAACTTCACCGGGTTCGTCAACTGGGGCTTCCTGTTGCTGGGCATCGGCGGAATCCGATTGCTCCTCGAAAATTTCATAAAGTGAGTATATACTGAGGAATCTTGATAAAACCACTGCGGCGCTGCATCAAACGCCGCGATATGTGATCGGCTTTCCAAAGCGTTCGTGTCGGCCCATTCTCGAACCGACACAATGCTTCGAGAATACCCGAGACCTAGCGAATCCAAACACACACACACACACACACAGTCTTCTCACAATTTATAAGAATTGATCATTTTATTTTCCCTTCTTCGTGCAATTATTGTCGGTCGACTGTGAATTTTATGCGGAAATACGAAACGGTAAAAACATAAGAATTTCAGAATATCTTTGTATTGCTTCGAACTTATTCAAATTATTAAGAAAGGAAACACATTTTTATTCAATACCAATTTCTTGTAATTGCCACTCGACTGCGGAAATACAAAACAGTAGAGACATCAGAAGAATTGTGGGAGACCGTTATATAGAAGAAATATGTTTTTATGCAACATAAAGTTTTTATTCTGCAGTATAATTATCTTACTTGTCAGTTTTATTTATCATTTTCAAGATTGGATAAGTAATACAAATTTATTTACCGCTTCGGCACACTTGTTATTTTCCGCGGGAAATACTTAGTACTTACTTAAAATAACATAAAATAACTTAAAACGTTATTTTAAGTAGTTACGAAAAATAATTTTATTTAAAATTTTTCCCAACTCTGGTTCAGGGTAACCTCAAAGTTGTATGTGTACCTCGCACGTGACTGTTTGGCATTGGTTGATTGGTCCACCTTATTTGTAATTATAGTAGTGGACATTTTAAAAATATTTAAGGACATCAACGTATTAGTTTCAGCTTAATAGGATGATTAAAAGAAGAATACAATTTTTATTTGGCTCCTGTGTCCTGCAATCAATGCAAACATTTTTCATTTTGCATAAAGATCCGCAGTCTACTTATCAGCGTCCAAATAAAAATTGTTCTGCACATGTTCAGGACTTGTAGCACTTATAATAATTCAGAGACGATAAGAATGATTGTCTTTTCGGACAAGACTGTGTAATTCAACTGTATTACAATTGTTCTCGTCTACTGATGAAGAGTGGTACAAGGTCGGAGGAGGAATCGCAAGGTGTCATCGATTCAGCAGGTTTGTCAATGCGATTTATCAGGCGGCGTCGCGTCGCGCTGACACTGATGCCTCTATCAATCGCTGGAAACGCTAGCAGATCGTTCGCCGGCTTGCACGGGTATTTTTTCAGCGGCGATAGGGGTTAGACCTCTCGATCATGCGACTCGTCAAGGGTGTAGGCAGCGGGAGGGAAGAAAGGTTTCAGCTGGAGCCCCAAATAATGCGAGCGAGGGGGAGAATGGAAGGAAGGACAGCTTCATCAAGCTGTCATAGGGCATGGTTGGAGGAAGGATGGGTATCGCTAGCGGCGTGAAGGAGAAACGAGAAAGAATTTCGCCCGGGGAAAATGGTAACTTTGATGAAGTCGGAGGGACCGAGAGCGCGCGTTCGAACGACAAACGAATTTCATTTAATTAGAGAATCGACTGGCCGGCGCGCCGGAACTTTTCCTGCTGATTCGGACGGATCGTTTTTCGCAAGACAGGAGAGACTTTTCCGCGGGAAATTCGCGCCCTCCGGGAGACAAAGAGAGGAATAATCAGATCGATAGTGAAAAATGAGATTCCACTGTCGTGCCGGACACAATGCGTCCGCGGAATAGCCCCCGACGGATCTCTATTGACGGCCAGTACTCATTGGGAATCATAGTCCAATGCTAATCTACATCGAAATCATCGTGACGGCCTAATCTCCACTGATAAGTACATCATTATCAGCGGGAATCGCGATACGGTTTAAACCTTTGTGCGGATTATAAAGCTTATTGTCGGAGGTACATGTACAGATCCACTAATAATGCCCGCCCGATACAATTCATGATTGCTAATGTGTCGATACCAATGGCCTAGCACTGTGTCTAAAGTCCGTGGTGTATATTTGACTGTCCAGAGCTCTCCCATTAATTATTTCGCCCATTCTGATTCAATTACACGAGCGTCTTCGCCGAGTAGTAATTACGGCGACTCTGTCGCGGAGTTGTGTCCGAATAAATTTCATCAACCGTGACTCTCTGATGCGAGAACCAGCGGTGAAGAAAGATCTGACACGAACGAAGAGATTGACGATCAAAATTAATAATTAAATTCATGCAAGACTGGTAATCACTTAATTGATATTATTTAAAATGTTTCAAAAAAACCATTTCGAAGCCGAAACCCGATCATCGATGCTACTCTGTTTACGATGTTCAAAAGGGTTTATTTTCGCTAATAAATTCAGTCGGCGTGTTGTTTGTAACTCGACATTTTGTGAAACGGTCTGATCGCCTGCCTCTCGAAACAATACAATGGCGTGGCGTACGCATCATTTTCAAACCGAACAAAACATTTCGAAATAGAACTATTTCCAATATTCCGCGAATCTGTTTACGCGAAGCAAAATATATTTTCAATTCACTTGGACAATTTAAAAAAAAAAAAAATTGTGCATGCTGGAACAGTATTTCACCGGAGTCTACGGGATAATGAAACAATGGAAAGTGATGGAGGACGTAGGGCACGGCGTGTTTGAATAGTGTGCAGGAAGAAAGACAGCCGGGGGGGGGGGGGGGGAGGGGTGTTGGGGGCAGGGGGATAGAAGAATAGGAGACGGTAGTTCGATATTTAGTTTGATTCAGAGAGTCCAGCGAATGGAGTGTACACGGGGCCAAAAGTTAATGAATTTATGGAGAGCGTCGTAGCGCCGGCGCTCCGATTAAAATGAAAATGAACAGCGTGTCCGATCTTCCTCGTCGTGGTAGAAAGATCTCGCCGCGCGGGCGGGACGACAACTACCGATCTCCAACCCCCTCGAATCAAAGGGGGGGGGGGTGCAAGCTCGGCCCATGAATAATTTCAACGAGATTTTTATCGCCGTTGTAAACTCCCGGCTCGGGTCCGACGGCTCCTGGGGGCGCGTAACAGAAATTTATCACGCTCGTTAAGCGTGGAAAAACTTTCGAAGGAAAGTTTCGCGACGTAATTGCTCGGGGTAGTCTCGGAGCGTTTTCTGAAACAAACGCGGCTGCGGGTCACTCGAACCGTCGCCGAACAAACCGAGGGGGAAGCCGATTCCATGCGTGACCAGCACCCGGAATTGCCCGACGTGTATTATTCCTCTCCGGCTCTCAAACTTCCGCAAGGAGTTTCTGTCTTACTTTCACGTTATTATTTCGGAACGTTCGTATATATATATATATATATATATATATATATATATACACATACACACACTGGCGTTCCATCTTGGGAGGCGCTCGCTCGATTACGCTGGATCGCTTCTTATCAGCCCGGAACGAGACGGACAGGATGCCCAGAATGGAAACAGACAACTCGCTTAATCTGTCAGCGCTCGGTTCAGCTGAAAGCGCCGCGAGACTCTCATAAAATAATGCTATACAGTCGTCGTGACGTGACAAGCGCTTCCCGCGTTTTCACGAGCGCTGCAAGTTCGCGCGGTGTCTGGCTACGGTAGCTGTTTCTACTTGCTCCGGGCAGTCGATGAATAAGTTAACCGCGCCGTTAATAAAATATCATGCTGTGTTACCGACATCACATTTTTTTTAAAGAAAAAAATATTATTTTAAAAGCTGGCGAGTAAATTTCTTAAATCCAGAGCAATATTTCGTCGGTGCATCCATTAAGCAGCAGCTGTAATTCGAATTTTTCTGATCGGGGAACAGCTTGAAGTGACATCTGACAATCCAGATGAAATTTTGGTGAGGAATGGTTCTAAATAAAATATTTGACAGGCGTTCTTTTGTCAGGTTCCATTTAGATCGAAAGGGTCAGAATAACCCCTGAATTTATTAAAATATAACATGAATGATCCAGCTCTAAAAGCGTTGTTACTGGATATGGGTGTTAATAAATGCACGCTGGTACTTTTTAACCGACTTCGAGAAAGGAGGAGGTTACGAAGGAGGAAAAGATTGTATTGCATTTAACTCATTGGCCAATGAATATTTTTTAGTTCGTTTCGAAGTCGGTTTAATTTTTTTTTTACAACGAACAATAAGTTCATTGTGCTGGTAACTTACTGATAATCCAACAGTTTTCATACGAACCGAACTAAATCAATTGGTTTACGCACGTATCGTTACAAAAATCCCATAAAGAGTCCAGAAATATGCAAACGTTAAGTATTCAATCCGCGTAGGAGGGGAGGAGTCGGCGTGTTTGCACAGCATCTGAGAAAAGAAATGAAAAACGAGTCCGGTGTTCGGCGGGTTAATGGAAATTCGAACGGGGCCTCGGAACAAATACGGCGACAAGAATTGTAATTTCAAGATCGTCGGGATGGGAGGCTGCAGCATAATTCCGAGAACAGCAAGGCGGATCGAATCTCGCCGTATAACGAGGTGCACGGATCGTGGCCGGCCCCGCAAGGGAAGAAGAAACGAATCTCGGGAACAGGACGAACCAGGGAACGCGATTGGGACGACGATCGAGATTAATCGACGCGGAGAAACGTCGGGCCGAGGGCGCGGGGGTTGAAAGAGACACGCCGGTAAGAAAGTGGGAGGATGGTTCTCTCCCGGCGAAGAGTGAAAAAAAGTAGGAAGAGAGCTCAATTAATCGGACTCTCGGCGAAAGACTCTAGCTCCATCGATAAAAGTCCGTGGAAAGGTTTGGAGACAGAGGGAAAGAGAAAAGCGAAGAGAGAAAGAGAGACATGGAGAAAGAGAGAGAAAGGGGGTGGAACCAGGGTGGTATATCGAAGTTTCCACTCGTCCCTGCCTCCTCCTTGGCCCCCTCCCCATCCTTTTTTCGCGGCGTCGTTGGTGGAAACTTTTTGAAAGGTTCACGATCTGGTCATAATTTATGCACTTAAACTAGAACTGTACGAAGCTTCGTGCAATTCTTAATGTGCCGAGTTTACCGAGGGTGGAGATCGTCGGCGGGGGCTTGGGAAGGGGGTGGCGAGCTTGCAGACGGTATTCGAGAAACCGAGGCGAGGAATCAAAGACGCTGCGGGTACCAATAAATTGAAAGTATTAAAGTATACTTGAAACGGGAGCCGCGGAATTTCTTGCAGATCCGCTTAAAAACTTTTATAAATCACGGATTAAATCGGAGTAACGATCTCAGGCGTGGTACTAAGGAGATTCTCGATGTTTCTGAGAATATTTTTTCCCCCCGGCTCTGCCCGGTTCGATTTCGCCTTTGGACGCATCAAACGCATCGATGAACACACTGATCCGTTCCGGACACCGAGGCAAACGTGTAATGAACACGCGACAACGGAGTGCCTTTGGGAAAAAACGCGAAGCGGAACCGAAAGGTATCGGTTAGCGATACACGGTTTCGACTATTTTCGAGATCCTTCGTCGGAAGCTTCATATTCCCAGGAACGATTACAGCGTCCGGCTTTGGAAATTCCCAGCGATTCGATATCGGACGGGCACGTCGCGGGGGAGACGGGCCGAATCCATCGTGTCACGTTCATCTCCGCCCGTTCTATTTTGCCCCGTGATTTTCGCAAGGATTCACGTCATGCCGAGAAATAAAACTCGTCCACCGTTCATCCGGATTACATCAGCTATAGTCAGGCGAATCCTCGGAACTGCGCCGTTGCTCGGTATTACCGCTCGAAAAATGGCATTAACGTTTTCCGCATCGCGATAGTTTCGTCAGACAGACCGTACAGACATGCCGACAGCGTAGTGCCATCGCATACCCCTCGGTACCAGCGTATCTCGTATATACGAACATGCGATCGAGTCCACTGAACATGCCGAGAATCGCCGATGCTGAATTATTTCAAAGGAACGATCCGTCGAATCATTTCCTCTTGTTATTTCTTTATCCCTACAGCGAAAGCTCCTGCAGCGAGATCCTCCGCCAAAATTTCGATTCTCCACGGAACTTCGAACAAGGCTAACTAGGAGGATAAATGTTGGAGAGCAATCTTGGCGCGAAAATCGGGTCCATTTTTCAGTGAAATTTTACACGTCCAAGTTTTACATATTTTCATACACTGCCGATCGTTTGAATAGATTCACAACTTTCTAAATCTAGACTTAATCGGTTTTCGCACGAAAGTTTACTCTCTAAAGTTCAAAAGCAAAATTGATTAATTCCGGATAATTCGGAGCGTTTCCTTGTCGATTTTTCAGCCAGAGGGCTCCAAAATCGGATTTCCCGTAAAAACCGTCGGCCCGTTTCCATTAGAGGGGGGGGGGGGGGATTCGATTATATTACGAGTCGCGTCGCGGGTGTGCTTTCGAATCTAATTGAGGATACCGTTGTCGGATGTTTACGGTGAGTTGCGTGCACATTCCGCGAGCACTTTGATCCGATTAACGATACCGCGGAAAGTGATTTAGACTGACAGATTGCGCACGGCGGACCTTTGTGCTCGTTAATCGGATTACGGCAATTACACTATGAACTTGAAATTCCATTAGATAATCGCGCCAGGGCACACGGACAAAATTCAGGTCACCGGATTACACCCCTGAAACGCGCGACTTTAAATCGTATTAATGATGCCGCTGACCGGCCCTTTCCCGTATCACAGGTCACCGGTCATTTTACCTTTGTGCTCGCCGGCGAGCGCGCGTGCCTGCTCCAAGGGGGTCTTCTGGTGTGCAACCTTGGAACAATCGATTTTTCTTGTTCTCCTTCTTGTTGTATTCCGGATGAGGGTTCATAAACGTTGTCGGCTTATGATAACAAAACACTTGTTTATTAATAAAACTCCTCAACTATAACTCCGGTCACAAAGCACGAGGTGCGCGTTACAATGTATGATTCGTCGGAAGTCTGACAACTCGGGATAGAGAGAAAGAGCGTGATCTTAGCTGCGCTGAGGTTTCTACCACAAAAAGCCTGGTTCAGTCTTTTGCGCGAACTTAAATAGAAGTCCCTTAAGGATGTTCTGGAGGTAATACAAAACGCAACAACATTTTTGACAATTTGACAAGATATGATTCTTACTAAATTAATGCAATTACCAAAGGTTGGGTTCGATTCACTGTACCGTTTAAGAATTATAGCAACTTAAAGTTTTCGCATTTTAACACGTCTTCTTATGGAGAATTCATAAAATTCCACTTCAAACCCTATTTAAACCTTGAAAAAACGCAACTAGAAACTCCAGTTTTTTTGTACGTAGTAAAAATTATGTAATTAATTATGTTCAAAATTTATTAGGATTCACTAAACAGTTACAGAGCAAAAAAATTATAAACTGTTAGAAAACGTCAAGTTTATCGTGTTGTCTCTCACTAGCATGGAAGCGCGACAAGTGTGGAGAGGTAGATGACTACAATGATGTGTCATAGTGCTGATTTCTGTGTGACTAAGCGTAGTGACCGGTCGAGGTTCACTGTCGAAAACATCTATCTTACAATTAGTCACTATTTATCATAAAGTAAATAGTTGGCCATACAACATTCTTAAAGCACGCGTCTTTGAATTAGATGTTTTGTGAAGGCAAGTCCCAGCTGTGAGGCTGAATAAATAAAGATCAAATGGTGAATTAGAGGTTACCGCGCGGTATTATTCGCAAAATATCGATGGCTCGTCAATTTCCGATGGGCTTTTTCCAAAGACCCGTGGCATTAGGATGGTTAAAGGTCGTTCGATTATTCCACGACCGTCTTCCCAGCGAGAAATGTTGAGAAGCGGGAGGAGGAAAGATGGGAGATCTTGTGAAGCGCTTTTCACGCCCCATATCAAGGGGAAACTAATGTGAGTGACGGCAGTGGGCGGCTCATTTATAGCGCTGGACCGTTTTAAACCATCGAATCACCGAGGCGTGTCACTCTCAAACGATCGGCGCGACAATGGCGGACGCGTTCGGCCGCGGCTGCCTGAAACGAGATAAACGTTATCGTCGTCATTTATTAATATTTAACGGGGGAACCTTTCGCGGCCGCGTTTTTACGCTGTAACCTTCCATATTGGCGTCATAACTCTTTCAATCTGGAGTTTCGAAGCCCGCACGTCTCCCCCGGAGCCTCCCCATCGTTCCACCGTTCAGGGGGGGCGTCGACACCCCTGCCCGTCCGTCCTCTATCAATCTCCGTTCTTCTTCCCTGGAATTGGGGATTTTATCGTGACGCTGTATTAACGAACTTCTGAGGGAAGAACCGGCGCGCGGATTTAACGGGCGCGGCCGGATCAAAGCGGCCATTCTCGTCGGCGAAAGAAATTTAATATCGTTCCCGCTCGCGCCTTGGACCCCGATGAGTTTCGATGCCCACGATAAACCAAACCCCTTTCGTCCTCCCCCTCGTTTTTCCGCGCCGTGCTATCCGGCTTATCTGAAATAAACAGCCACACGAGTCGCCGTGTTTTTGATCGATCCAATAAACCGTCCCGCTCGCCGGCCCTAAAATACGGGGACCGGCGATTGGAAGTTTTGTTTACAAACCTATTCTTGGGTTCATGGCGCCGCGCTCGCCGGAAACTGGATCAACCTGCAGGCGAACTTTTTGATTGGATCCGTTCGGGCGACTTAGAGTCAGAGATAGGATCCGCTTCTGCGGCGCGGCGGCCGCGCGCCGAACCTTTCACGATGGACTGTGTTGTTCCAACGGGGTTGACAGTGGGGAATCAAATTTTGTTGATGGCGGGCTTTTGTCGACCGGCGGATTGATATATATTCGATAACGAATGTTCGTTAGGTACTCGACCGATGAAACCGGCCCGTGATTTGATAGGAACTTGCTAGGAGCTTCGGAGGAACCCCGGGACAGGTGTTGCGGAAACGCTGGAAGGATATTTTTTATTGGTTGTCCCCGCTCTTGCCTGTGTGCACGGCTTTCGAAAGCAGCCGCGGCTGATCTCTTCCGCCGAGGCGTTCAGCCGCTCGTTTTTTCCTTCATCTGTTGCAGAAAGCGAAGATTGGTTCCTTTCAAGGCGTTCTCCACTTTTTCGGAAGAGGAAACACACCTTCTCATTCACCGGATTCGGCGGCTCGTAATTTTTCCCTTTCCCCGAAGCCGGGAAAGCCCGCTCGAGGAAAAACCGTTCTCGCTCGCGAGGAAAAAATGCCGGATCCTCCGCCGCACGCATTGACAGAAGATTGGCTGCTGCACGGCTTTGAACGGCGGAAGAAAGCTGCGGAGTATTTCGGAAAAGGAGCACCGCGAGAGTAACGTGCTTCTCCGGCGTGGTTACTGTAAGCTCGGGGCATTTGAAAGCAAATTAGAGTGCTCGATTATTCTGCTTTATCTCGCGCAGTCCGCAACAACGGAGAATTTCATTATTGTCAAAAGAAACGACGCGGTGCTTCTCCCGGGTATCTAAAAGCAAATTAGAGTGCTCGATTGTCTTCTTTGACCACGGTCTACAAAAAGTTTTATGAATGTCGAAAGAAACGGCCAAAGAACGTCGCGCTTCGAGGTGTAATGCATCATCTGAAATATTCATTAACGTCACAGTGAATTTATCATCGGCGAAATTTCTAAGTTCCCCGAAAAAAAGCGTTTAAAAATTTTCCACAAACTGCCATAAATCACCAGTTGAATTCTGTGCTTCCCCGGTGGGGCTGTATCGCGCGGGATTAATCCTTCTGCCATAGACATCGAGTATAGACACACCGGGTAGTCGGTTTCACGAAGAATGACTTCACTCCGTGACACGGGGGCCAGCGCGAGGTATTGTACCGGACGTCAAGCCCGAGATTTAACGCCATTGTTACACGCAGACTTTATTGTGTAACTCAAACGTTTGATCGGCGAGCACCGAATTCAGTTATTCATCGGGCCCGGCCCATTATTCCACTTTCAAGTAATAACCAGATTTCTTGCGGATTAAAATCCCCGGCGATTCCGTCGATCGGGTCCGGTCTGGCGGTTGTCGAAAGGAATTAGCATGCATTAACCAGGATCCCGGGGTCCAGGGCGGCGACGAATCGATTTTCAAAGTATTTAACAATTCAATCGGCGAAACTGCACGAAAGATATATATATATACGCAGCCCCGGCGGTGGCTGGTGATTTACCGGCCGGTAATACAAGGGGATTGCTGTTCCCTTTCGAATCACTTTTTGGCTCGCAACCGCATGGAGTGCACAGTAGCTATCAATTATAAACGTTTGATTTTTCCGGCTCGCTCTTCAATTATCGTGGACTGCGTCAACGTGACTGATTGCGTTTGTGCCGACAGGAGGGAAAAAAACAGCGCACAGAGAGGCAAAAAGTGAGAGAGAGAGAGTTAGAGAAAGAGGGTTAACACGATGGCGGGTGGGGCGTGAGGGGCTGGAAGAAAAAGGGATGAAACGAGCCGACGATTGCGTCCCAATAAATATCCTTCCCTTCGTGTCGAACCGCGCCCACTTCAAATACTTTAATTACTTCACCTATAAACCTCGTTTATCATCGTTAGTCGACGCGTTGGACTCGAAGCCATTAGTGTCGGTTACCCGACCCTTCCTTTTTTTCCTTCGTTCCAGCGATGTAGTTCGTTTGTCTCCGGTGGACGCTGCTCGTGTGCAACAAACGTGTCTGATGGCTCCGATTGATACGATGAAGCCGTCCGCACGGAACCAAAATCTGCTGCACGGTCACTGAGAAGTTACCCTTTGTCTTCGCGGACCTGCCGTGCTGCATCTGGCGAGATACTAATTCAGCCAAAGTACAGTGCAGCCAAAATAGTTGGAACGTTCAACTCTCGCTGGGCGACTCCATTTGCAAAAATGAGTAAAAACGGATAAGTAATGTTATCTCATCCGACGCTTCGGTTTCGAGAAAATCGAGCTTGAAATTTCGAAAGGACGAATCCCAGTTAACGGCACGCGGGGATCGCCGCCATTTCTGACAAAAATGGAAATTTTCTATCCCGAACCTAGAAGGTATTTTCTCAGAAAGAAAATTTCTAAAAAATTCAATCTGGGCAAAATTAAAGTTGGCCAGCTAGTCGTGTTCTAGGATTCGCGTGAAGTAGAATCGGTTGGCCACGATCAGACACGTCGGACACCTATTCCTATTTCACAGCACGCGTAACCAGTGTAACCACAGGATATAAAAAATAAATTTTCCATCGAATCGAGCACAATGCAACAGGGTCGACCAAATGTTAACCACGAGAACCGGCGATGAAAGAACAACAGTGTTTCAACTTTCGACAGTGACCAGCTGAGGAGACATCTTCGAATTAAATTCGTGCAGAGGCCAGCGGCCGAGGAACTGCCTCTCGAGGCGGATCAAAAGAATGCATGAGCCAACGTCGAAACCGGTGATATTGTTTATTCATGTATCCGCAAAATAACTGTGTAGGGATCGCGTACAGAGATATTCGTCTCCGTCCATCTGGGTCGTTTGCATGTCAGAGTGAAGGGGGGTTAGGCCGGGGCGACGTTTATTATTTGCCCGTAGAACAAAGGGATCAAAGGGGCCCCTGTGACTTTTTATTCGGCTCCCCTTTGCTTCTTCGTTCCTTGTGCTTTTTTCTAGGGCTCCGGGCGAAGAGTATCGCGTCGAAGACAGACGGTAATAACGACGCCTTTGCCCTTCGACCCGTGTTGCAGCGTAGCCACTCGCTTAACGTGACTTCGGCGATAAAGCCTCGGGGATGGGACACGTGGGGACGAGCAAGAGGGGAGGGATGGGAGGGACGGGAGGGACGGGATACCGGTGCGATAATAACGGATGGAGTGTCCTTTTTCTTTCAAAGTGTTTACAAGCATCTTTTTTCTTTTCGTTTTGCCGTAGATACGGGATAAGGGTGGATCCCTGGCAATGGATCCTCTTCGTCAGCGGCAAGTACGAGGACGACGAGCGGCCGTCGATCCTGCTCATCATCTGTAAGTCTATCGATCTTTCACTTTCTACACGATATTATACTACCGCTGCTTATGCAGATTCGCGTCTCAAATCGCGGACTGTACCTAAAAACAGTTTAAATATCACTTGAGAGGATTTTCTGCGACAGCTATGCTATGTAGTTTTGTGGGATATTAACCCCTTGCCGTACGATTTATTTTACGGTTTCAGTGATTAGAACTTTCTTTGAAGTTCGTAACTTCCTAAAAAAGGAGAAAATTTATATCTATTGTATGAACAGAACCAAAATAGAATTTCATCTCGGTTTAAAGGAGATTAATAACTAGACTGCGGATCTTTATGCAAAATAAAAAAGGTTTACATTGTTTGCAAGACACAGGAGGAAAATAAAAGTTTCTTTCTTCTTTTAATTATCTGATTAAGCTGAAACCAATACGCTGGTATCTTTAAATCTTTTTAATACGTCCACTGCTTTAAATTGTGCTTACCCATTTTTGTCATAAATGCATGATATGCGAGTCTGACAGGATATTGTAAGGCAAGGGGTAAAGGCTTTTATTTTTGATTTATTTTTATATTTTTCCGTACGCTCAAGTCTGAACGTTTGGATGTTTCATTTAATAAGGTACACCACGAGAGCTATGATATTAATATTTCTACCTATGTGAATGTCCGTTTTCGACTATTTCAGCAGGCAAACGATTTGTACTAATTTAATTAAGACTCGCACTTTTCTTTCATTAACGTCTTCACACTTCACTGAAAATCTGCAGTACAGTAACCACATTTGCTAGAACGACCAGAACATTTGAAAAGGTTCAGACCAGCAGAAGGGCAGAATAGAAGCGATTATTCTACCCGGACATACCAACCATAGCATAGTAATAATTCCCTTAAAACTACTAAAATTCCGTGAACAAAAATGTACATTCTGGGATTAACACAGTAATTTTATTTCGCGAGATGACACACATGTGGCCGACGGACCTGACAGCCTGTTAATGCGGAACGCTGTCTCTTTCTTGATCATTTAGCGGGCGCGTTTTCCGCGCGAGTCCGCGAGATGGAAAAATATAACGGGAAAGTCACGCGCCGTAAAAAAGCTAATATGCGCGAAGAACGATGCGTGGAGGAGGGAGGGGGGGTGGTGGCGAAAAGTTACTAATTTATATGTAAAAGTAATTAGCGGCATGACGGGGTGCTTCGCAATAACCAGGCGACGAAAGGGTTGACCCTTTCGCGAGGGCGTCGCGACGACCGCCGCGCTCCGTTGCGTGTGAAATTTCAAAGATACTCATAATTTTCCAAGGCGTATTTAACGCGGGTCGCGTCTATTGTAACATGAAAGTTCAAAGACACCGCGGTGCTCGTAGATAACCGAGCCTGACCCGGGACGTCCGGCTGAATTCAGATTTATCACTGAGCGCGAACCCTCTAAAGCGTCGTTTAAGCTCGACTTTAAAGGCTCGAAATTTAGCACGCCGGAGTTGCGGCCCGCGTAAATTTCAACGGTCTATCTATCCTTTCGGCTAGACGGGAACTACTCTCCGAGCATTGTCCTTTTACTGCCGCACGATGCATTCGGCTATCCGTGGTTTCATCTAGGATCACAACGTGTCCGTGGTGTTTTCCCTGCACTTCATTCACGGTTTCTTCAGTCATCTTATTCGCACTGAATTAAATTATTCAGAAGGTTGGCAGGCAGGATGCAAAACGAAATAGTTACTTACCTGACGTATTTTTGATAGTGCATCGCTTGTGGAATGCATATAATGCGGCTGAATTAAATTGTAGAATGTTGCTCGAGTCCTTGTCCTACTGGAATGTTATGCCTTTCTTTTTATATGAAATAAAATGTGATTCGTTTGTAATGAATATTTAAGCATTAAAATAAATGTAGCCATACGCTATTTTCGGGTATCAACATGTTCTATTCACAAAACTGCAAAGAAAATGTTACGGCAGGGGGTTAAAGTAGATTATGTATGAGACAGAAAATTTATTTACTGAAGCCTTTTTCTATTATCACACAGTATTCATTTGAGCCATATTATACAACGTTGCTAGGCTGCTTATCGTATCAGCACTTAATGAAATTATTGTGTCAACGCTATTCAGAAAGTAGGCAACGTATGAAGTAGAAAAGTTATTTACCTAATGCCTTTTTATTAGCACACGGCTGGTAGGGTATAATGCAATAGTGTGTGCTTAAATTAAATTGTGCAACGTTGCTGGGGTCCTTATCTTATCAGAACCGAGTTAGATTATTGCGTTAACGCTATTCAGAAAGTAGGTAACAGTTGAAAGTTACGTTCGTTTAATAATATACAATATATTAAATAAGAAGAAAATATCGGACAAAATAAAAATTCTATATTTGAAATTCTTCACGTAGATTATTGTTACGTGATTAAAAGATGCCGACTGACATAATTCTGGAGCAGCAGAAACATCCTGGGAAAGAGGATGAACTCTAATTATCAACAAACTGGAGATTTGTTACCCGCAGATGTTCTACTAATTGTTTTTCCCCAGAGATTTGAAGCTCCTGCTTCACGGCGCGGGGCGGTGAAATATCTGGCGCAAAGTAACCGGCCCAGTCATCTAACCGTAGCCAATGAACCAACAATGTTTCCGGCAATAATTTATTAGCGCTCCCGTAGATCGTCATTAATTTGCACAACAATCGAGCGCGGAATTCGCTCCTGTCGGTCGATTCACTCGATTAGGGGTGCAACGGTTCCCAACACACCGTAAAACGAGCGAAGGTGGCAGGGAGAAGAGAAAGCGAGAGAAGAGAGGGTGAGACTCTCGCCGAAACTCTGGCATAGCTGACACAACAAGTAGCTCTGCACGGTGACCCAGTAGAAACGGTCCTTGGCAAGTTGCGCCTCGAATTTCCCGATACTCGTCAACTCTGGTAGCTAATTATCCCAGCGATTAGGTACCGAAATTAATTTCTCCGCGGCAACTTTCTCCCTCTGCGCGCTCGCAAAGAACCTCTGCTCCCGATTCTGTGGCTCGATGCCTCGGCTACACACTGTGAACGCCGTTTAAACTCTCGTTGCGCAGCTGCGCAGTCAACTTGCACGCGCGGGCGTGTGCTGTGCGCATACAGGGTGCGACAAAATTGGTCTCTGCTGTCACGGGTCAATCTACACGGCTGCATTGGTGAAGATTTGTTGCGGGACATTGCTTGGAATTTTTCGTAGCTTTGCAAATTCACTTTTCTTTCCGCGCACGTGCTTTATTGGGTGAGCGGTGGGGAAATTTGAAAGGGTTGTTCTGAAGTTTAGCATGCAATTATTTCCCAGACTTTATCTCTTTGTAGAAAATACTTCAAATAAAGCTTACCCCCTTTCGAGGTACACTAGTGATACTTTCGTCTGTGAAAGATATTCAAGGTCGCACAGGTCAAAATTTAGCTTAGCTAGGCGGCAGCACGTGCACCTAGAGAAGATTTGCCACCACCATAAGACATCTCCGTTGAAATCAGAGACCATCACTTTTGCTGCAGCATGTGCAGGCTCTCACAGGTAGGGGCGCACTGGTTGCGAAGTGCTAGACGGGGCTGCCAGGTGGGGGTGGTGTCGGGGGTGGGCAGGTTGCATTATTTACACATGAGGGAAGGTAATGCTCATAGGGAAGTACGGTTAATAGCTCTCATATTTTAGAATCTTCGCCGTGGCGGCCCTTCTTTCCTTACTGCATGGCCTTAACTTCCACCGCCCTCGGACCCACCCTCTCTTTTTAACACCCTCATTGGTTGGAGCGAGAATGCAACCCTCTAGCCAGTGTGCCTCGTGCTCGTGACTCTCCCGTAATAATTTTCATGGCGGCTGCTACGGCCCGGCCGCCGAGATTGCTTTTTAAACGGCTCTCCTGCAGGATCTCACGGCCTTCGCGGCTCGCTGTTCCGCGATTAGAGGATTAATTATTTCGTGGACGCCATGGAGGGCGAATCAGCCCGTTTAACGGCTGCCCCCGCGATTTATCCGACCCCCGACTCCGTTGATTAGCCTAACACTCCCACTCGGACGCCGTTCTATACTCCTTTTCCTTCTTCTTCTTCTTCTTCTGCGTTTTACTTCTCATTGAAGTTAATAGCACAAAAATTAGGTTCTCAATGAGATTATCACAGTATAGATGTAAAGAAATGATATGTCGCGAGTATAATACCGTGATTGTAGACGTCATAATACTCGTCATAAGGATAAAAATCGTCCTCTTGAAAAATTATGGTAAACTTTTCCATCATCAAACTGATTTTATTTACATTATATTCTAATCCATGGTTCTTTTTGCACTCTTTATCCTTGTCACGAGTAGAATACAATCCAATTAAAAAACCGTTCACCTTTTGACCTTGAAAGTCAAAGCGAAGGTTAATTTTGCGGCACCATTTTTACATCAATTTCCACAAAACCTAGTGAAATTACGGTGTGACAGTCGCGACATATAATTTTTTTACCACGCTTATATTAACTTGCCGTGTTCTTGTACGCGTCAAATCTTGTAATCGAATTTTAAACCTCTGAAATGTTGTATATACACTTGCTTCCGATGACAATAAAAGTAGAAAAAATAAAATATATTAAAAAGTTTTTGAAAACCACGCTTTATATTAAAATACACTAAAAAGGAGAAAATAATTTTTTTTTTGGCTCTCCATAAAATATCGAATCCAGTTAAATGATTAATAATATTTTTCCCAAAAATTTTCAGCAATTCAAAATTTCTTCTGTTACAAAATTAGTGTCGGAATAGATAGAAAAATTTAATATTTTAAATGAAATCATGACATTAGTGACTATAAAAATAAAAGCGTGTGTGTGGAGCGCTAAACTATATTACCGTAATCTTCGTGGGCACTCCACGCTTTTATTTTTATAGTCTCTCTCTCTCTCTCACTCTTATATCATGATTTTATTTAAATTTATATTAAATTTTTCTATCTATTCTCTCCGACACACTAATTTTGTAACAGAAGAAATTTTGAACTATTGCTTAAAATTTTGGGGAAGAAACTATTATTAATCATTTAACTGGATTCGATATTTTATGGAGAACCAGGAAAAAAATTATTTTTTCCTTTTCAGTGCATTTTAATATAAGCGTGATTTTTAAAAAGTTTTTTTATATATTTTTTACTGAGCACCGTGTTATTTTGGTGTGACTTTCCCTCTTCATTTATCATTTAATTAACTCTCGAGTGGAAATTCGTCGGGCCCATCGACGAATTGTCACTGTCACCCGTTCCGATTTAATGTCCCGAAAATGTTTCGTTGATTTGACATAATGACGCGGCCATACCTTCTCCCACCCCCGGATCCATAGCCTCGCAGGTATCTATTTTTCACGAGGACCCGGCGAAACGTTAATTGCACTTTTTCGCAACCGCCGGCCGATGCAATTTCGCTGTACCCGCCGCACGCGAATTGATGTCGAGAGTCTCATCGAGTTAGGGATGCGTTATGACACCATTGTTGAAGTTTCATCCCGCGGCTCGACCGCTTCGCCTCACCGAGCCCGCCCCTGTACTTTTATATTTATTTCGCCCGGGCTTTATACTTCACGTTTCGCGTGCCTTTGAAATCATAAATTAGCTTCTACGGCGACTTTGTTAGGTCCGTCTTTCAACGTTACACCTCGGAGAACAAATCGCTTTTTTGGTACTGTCTCGATTGTTTCGTGGAGAACTCTTCAGAACACATTGTTCCTTCGTCGTTTAGTTTCTGTTCAGACCGGGAAGTGCCCCCACATTATAACGGGTTTGAGTTTTTAATAACTTTTTATTCGGTGTTGCATTTATTGTTACGTATTTCTTTTCGGCAGACTGGATTTGTGCAAGTTAAAATTTTTACACCCCAACTTTTGATAATTAGCATTACTTGGCGATTCGAGGATCGTACTTGACATTCGTGTTTTTTAAATATTTTTTATGTTCTTTTATCAGCTGACTGGATCTTTGTGCAAGTTGATATTTTTAGAACCCAACTTTTTATAATTAGCATTACTTAGTAATTTGAGGATGTAAGATAGTACAGTTTTTCAAAGTGGAGCTTTCCAGCTATTTATAAAAATTGTTATGTTGTTCGTCCCTTTAACAAATTTCTAAAATACACAAAGGTCTGGGCGAGAGGGTAGACAGTAAGATGCTACATTAATGTAAAAACATTGTTGTCTTTCACCATTAATTTGTAAATAAGAAAAGCATTCGAGTCCACATTTCGACGGACGAGACTGTGAAACTTGTTGGCGAAAAAGCCAAAGGGAAACAAACAGACTTTCACCCTTGCCTTTCTCCCGCCGGAAACGCTACTCCTCGGGCACCTATACTGACGCGTCCGTTTGGTGGTTTTGTGGAAGTTTCGGTGCGGCAAGTTCCGCGGAACTTAAAGTAAACTGTAACTCAATGCCGACGGTTTTGCAGTGACGCAACGAGTCAAGAGTAAATGAGAAAGCGTGCAACAAGCTGTCTGGTTATGAACTGCCATGATACCTCTTCAGGGCTGTGTCGTACAAAATTCTGTCTGCAATGGGTATATACAGGATGATTATGCAACTGGAAAAGAAGTAAATTTCGTGGTAACAGAGAATTAGTAATGAATTGACGTGTCTGATCATAAACCTGCATATTCTACTTCTGGTACATACATATCGAAGGCGAAGTTTCAATGCTGATTTTCTCGAAAATGACGTTTCCAAAACCAAAATAGAAATTGTCCCAGTCAGCTGTACGAAACGGAAGTTAATCAAAAATGCATTTCCCATTTTAATAATTTGAATAAGCCAAAAATCATATAACATCATTCAATTCTTGTCCTTACAGTTTTGTGTTTAAATAATCCATTTTGTCATTAATACATAAACTAATAATAAATAAAAATAAATATAATTCTCTGTAGTCGGTGTTAAATATTTTGAAGCGATGGAACTTTGCGAAGCGAAAGAAAACCGTGCGGTGCTGCGGCTTGAATTAAGCCGGAAGACACGGTAAACGAACAAAAGACAAATTGATGTTTGAAATCAATAATTCTCGCCAGTGTTCGGACTCATTCGGCGGCTGCACGGTTAACCTACATTCGCGATGGCGTTATCGAGTGCAGTCGGCGTGGGTGAGCCGGTGCGCGCGCGTGAGAAATCCAAGTAATTATCACCGATATCGGGCCACTTCGAGCAGATTTTTACGGTAACAGGAGAAAATTAATGCCGTCGATGCTCCCGCGGCACCGAATACGGGTCATTGAAATTTATATTCGTCGGTGCGGAGGCGAAATCCGCCGCTGGAAGCGCGGAAAGCTCTATTACCATGGCAAAAGTTACGGCCATTCAACGGAAATTTTCGACCCTTTTTCCACCCCCTCTGACTCTCCAAGTTGAACCCTTTTGCCCCCCAGCGATGCGCGAACTCGATTCGCAACCGGAGGGATTGTTTTCAATCGAATCGCGAATTAATCGCAACTCGTGAGGATCTGCTCTCTCTCCCTCTCTTTCTCTTTCCCGATAGAGATCGGGGGGAAAAAATTCGGAAAAAATGATAAAAACAGTCGGCTATCTGGGCGTTATCCCGCACGGACCAATGATGCCAACTTTTCTATCCCCCAAACGGCGTTCGTAATTGATGCGGATATTAAAATTTTCGAGCCTCGCGCGAAGTGGTCGGAACAAAAGGTCATAATGAAGCCTTGATGAAAAGGGACAGCGAAAAAACCGCAAGGCCAATATTGGCGGACCGAACCCGCCGTTTCTGCAGCTGATTTTACTTCCCGCCGGGCGATGAATGGCCTCCGCGCTCGGTGGTCAGCGTATTTCACACGTACAGGCTGATCAAAAATATGGGTCCCCTAGATTATTCTTTAAATCCGTCCTAAAATGACGAAATGACGAAATCTACCCTCTGACGAGGGTACTTAGGGGCTGGAACATTTAATGAGAGGAACTGCAAGTTTTTTGAAATTTTATTTACATTCTAAATGATCACCATAGCATTCCGTTTGTAAATCTCCATTTACTCACGAATCCGAGTCAATTTCAATAACCAAGAGTTTCATTTCATGGATTTCGATTATTACTTAAAAGCAATATAATGTCTCTGGATGATTATATATTTGAAAAATATTTATTTTATACAAATTGATATCGAACCTCGGAATGAGTTCTTACAAGTTTCGAAAAGATACTTATAAGTACTTCGATGTTGAAAGGAATCGAATCTTTCACAAGTAGTACTCGAATCTTGGAAATCAGAACTGCATAGTAGATTTTAAGCATTTCTTAAATTATGAAATTATGAAATTATAGACATACATGTTGTATTAAATTATGCATTAGAGGACAACATAATTGATTTTAAAGGTAAACAAAATAATGATTAGAAAAATCATAGAATTTCCGGTACGATATTCATAAAAGTTTCGAATCTGTTCGACCAAGATTCGAATATACTTGCAAGTATTATTTCCGCTTACCAAAGCACTTGTAAAAGGTTCGAAACTGTCTGGCATAGGTTCGAGTATACTTGGGAGTATTATTTCTGTTTTTCGAAGTATTTACAGAGAGTTCGAATTCAATCAATCAAAGTTCGAACCTGTTTGCGAGGTACTCGATCCCATCCCTAATGATCAGACGCACTCCAATTTCCAGTTTCCTAAAAAAGTAAGTAGATGCAGTGTGGGAAGGTTAACGAAAATTTGTGAATGAAAAGCGTTGCGTAACAGGATTTCAACATTGCTGAAAACACTCGCGTTTAACGTATAAACAGAGCAGTTTACCGTGCTTTTCAAACATGATTCGTGACTTCCAGGAAATCGTTTTACCCCGCCTTTCGCCGGCCAGTCAGTTACAGATCAAAAGCTGAATTGTTCCGCGTTGTTAAGTGAATACAGAATCGCGTTCGTTAATAACTTTTTTAAACAATATGCGCTCCGTTGCCGGCCGTTTTCATTAACGAAAACGTCCGCCGAACGGGTTGAAAGATCGGAGAACGGGACAGTACAGTCCTCGAACGTTAATCCTGTAATACTTCCAGCGAGAAGGTACAGCAGGAGCAGCGATAGCTCGCGTTTCGACGCAATCGGATATAGCTGACTGTCCGACACGAAATTAACAAGTGTTCCTGATAAGCGTGGCATTTAGTTGAATGCATCGAGCACGATAGGCATTAAACCGGCCCGGCAGATGGCGGATGCGTGAAAGGCTTTCCGCTGGCGCAATCTCGCATTTAATTCGATTATTATAGCCCGCCTCACGCATACGCGGTGGATTAAGTAATTCATACTCGGATTCGGTGGTATACCTTCATGCCCCTCCATCTATTCCCATACGTTCTCGAGCCACGTGAAATCCCGCCCCAGGGGCTCAACCTTTGGTGAAAGTGCCGCGGAGCCTGTTCAGCGCTGCCAAAAAAAGGGTCGGGCACCCTTTAAACTTAAATGAGCTTTAATTTCGTGTGTCGCCCCACACTCTACCTTTCATCTTCCGAACAAATTAACGTCCGGCGGACGTCGCTCGTCAAATATTCCGACCCTTAGAAATTGTTGCACAAAGGGTCCCCTTTGTAACTTTTATGATCGTATCTTTTTTATACGGATGGTGCTGGCAGACACAAGTCGAAAAAAAGGAGTAACATCTTTTTGATGATGTAGATTTGTGTGTAGAGCCAATTTGTGCAATAAATGGTGTTGCTTATGGGTCGCTTCAGATCGAGCTATTTAAATTTGAAGTACAGTAATCGCTCCTTCGTTGCCCTGAATCGTGGGCACGATCGTTGTCCAGTGTCTACCCACTCCACTGCCTGTCAACGAGAGGATTAGGCCTGCGTGGATCTGCTCGCCAGATGTGTCCCAGGCCTGTCCAGACCCGGGCAGAACGGAGAACAATAGGAAAGGAATATGGCAAGGAAAAAAGGAGTTTTCTAAAGCCAGACAGTTGACTGCGAATGCTTTTCTTTGTCATTTAACTAGCCGTTTCACTAAAGACGCAGTCATAAATCAAAAATAGTGTCGGGGCACGGTCGTTGTCCGCTCAAAGAGCTTTTACTGTATGTTGCGATACTTTAGACATCAGGTGTTCGGGTAATCGAATTCAATAAGTCGTACTTTACGCAAAAATAGTTGTTCAAATTCCCACGATCGGATTATCGCCCGGCGGCGAGGCGATTTCGGGCGATAACACTATCTATTTCCGTTTCGTGTACGAGTCGTTGGTGAGGCATAAGAACTGTCGCGTTTCGGTAGTTTCTGCCTCACCAACGAAATCAGCTGTTACAGTTCAGGGACAACCGGCGAGGTAATCAACCGATTTTGTAAACCTTGCCGCTTCGAAAGTTTGTCGAACTCGCTGTTATTTTCGCGTGGGCTTCTATTTCCTTCGTCTCTCTCGCAGCACCGTTCGTTAGGTCGTTGCCCTGACAAACGTTGGTGCGATCCTATCCTTTCAATTTGAAAATAAAGAGGACTGCTCGCGTCGCATAATTCAATCAAGAGGTTTATACTGTTTCATTTGATCGACTGATCAATCCACTCGTCTTTCTGTTTCGTGTTTTCCTTTATCCGTCCGTTTTATTCACTCTATTTCCGCCACTTTTATGTATTTATATTCAGTTTTATTATATCATGTGTACAGTGAGTCACCTAACGTTGGCACCTCGAACATCTTTGTTCTTTTTAAAGATACGTCAAATGTCTGCAGGACAAAATTGAATGGTAAAATGGGGCTCACACGATACGGAAACAATTTTTGTTTTTATGTAATTTTTTTAGAGATATGGAGGTCACCTTCATTTCTTAAAATGGAATGAGGTATTTTTTTTTATACATCGATCGATCCAGCTGGACATTCGTTATAAAAAGGTACTAACCTATGTATGTCGAAAAGTTAGTAGTTCACGGGATATTTCAATTTAAATAATTCTAAAACACCGTTACTGTCGTACTAACAAGGGAAGGACCCCAAGTGTCCGACTCCGATTTCGATAATGTATTAAAAAATACCTCATTCCATTTAAAAAACTGAAGGTGACCTTCATATCTCTAAAAAAAGTACAGAAAAATAAAAATTTTTTTGGTATCGTATGAGCCCCATTCAACTTTATCCTTCAGACATTTGACGTATCTTTAAAAAAAAAACAAAGATATTTGAGGTGGCAACGTTAGGTATATCTCACCCAGTATATTTCTCGTTGCACTTTAATTTCTATTCTATACTTTCCCCCTTTCTTCGTCTCTTCATCTTTCGCCCACTCGAACTTTCGAACATCCTTCGAGACTCATCTCGTCTCATTCGTCTCACGTTTATTCAATAGTAAATGGGAGAATGTTCGCCCCGAGGAGCGTGCGAGGCTTAAAAGAAATTGAGGAGTGTTTGATATTCCGGGAACAGCATAGTTCGCGATTCTCACGAGTTGGTTGCTAGGTACAAGTGACTCGGGGAGAGCATCTTGCGAAGAAAAAAGAAAGAATGGCGGAAGAATTGCAAGCCACGAGAGCGAGAGAGAAAGAGGTGAGAGTGAGAAAGATGGAGCTGGGGGTAGCCGCGTGTAATGTAATGATTACATTGCGCTCAATTTCCATAATTCCACGTAAAGGAGAAGTCGGCCCGTAGTTTCTGCCGCACGAGAGCCCATCGAAAGTTTCATGTCTACGGGTGCGCGTTGCGTGTCTTCAAAGCTCGATCGTTTCTATGGTGTTAGCATGCGTTTAATAGCGCCGGTAAAGCATGGTTCTGTATTACACGTACGTCTTTGCTTGTAGCTATGCGGCAAAGGGAAGCCTTAATTAGTACTCATAATTATTCGTAATTAGCACTCGGCCGGGGGGCCTCCGCGCGGTTTACGGGTGCTCGTGAAGCTCTTCCGGTTGACGGTGACGCCGTCACCCGCAATGGGAAAAACGAAAGCGGCGACGAGCAGAAGGGAGGAAATCGTTTCCCCTCGCCTCTCCACTCGCATCTCGAGTTCTGTCGAGCACTTACAGTTACTTGCGAAAGTATTTGGGCATGGACGGAAACTTCAAGGTGCACCACGATCCGCCATCAAGCGACTCGGGTTCATCATTTCTACCCCGGTGATTCCCACGATTGACAGCGCTCGCCATCACTCGCCAACATTTAGATTTTCGTAGTTGGGAAAATTGCATTCCTGTTTTGAGGGAAAACTGTCGTCCTGTTCAATTTCAATTGCAATTTTACTTCAGTGACCTCCATTCCTAAATAACATTTCGTTTTTCGACAGGATGCAACCGACACTGAAACTCGCTCATCTTTAGTGTCTGTATTTGCGAAAATTTATTTGGAGGAAAATGGAAACCGACATCCTGTTCCATTTGAATTTTAATTTGCCGAATGCTAACCTCAATTAACGCTGCACTTCTATTTAGAAATGGAAGGAATGTGACATACTAGTCAATTTCAATTTTACTTCGGTGACTTCCATCTGCGAATGATATCATCGTTTTTAGACAGGAAGCATACTTCACTGAAATTCTTCGATCTCTAGTAACGAAATTGACGTGCTTCTTTGCAAGTTTAACGAAATTTAGATTAAATGGACTTCTGCCTCGAAATAAATGAAGGCTGACATTGTATTCAATTTCAGTTCTACTCCGCTGACTTCCATCCCATTAATACCTCCGATTTTATATGGGTACCCAGTAAAAAAATTCACGGATCGTAGTATTTAAATTTACATTTTCGTAGACGAATCTAATGAAACTGGGATTAAATGGACTTCCGTATCGAAATGAAAGGATAGTCACATCCTATTTACTTTCAATTTCATCTTGCTGGATTCTACCCTTAATTAATACCACTATCTTCTACACATTGGGAGTACCACAAGTACTGGAACTAAATTATAATTCCAACATTAACAATCTTCTGTCGCAACAAAATAAAACCATGTTCTTTTGTAATTAATATTCATACATTAAAGTACACGAAGTTATACAAGAAGCATATTTCTCCGCTTCTGTGAAATTATTAACGCTTTGATATTTTTTAAAACAAAGCGGGCGAACAGACAAATATTAAACTTTCTGGAAATGTTTAACACAGTCTGTGTGGAATCTGAGGAAAAGTTTTGTATGCACGAATAATCAGTTTGTTGGGAACTAGGATGGTATAATTACAGGACTTTACATGAAAACATGTAACAGAGAAATTATACGGTTTTGAGAATTTTTTTAAACAAACACGGTAGTCAGAAAAATGTTAAACTTTATGAAAATGTCTATCAGTCCTTCTAGAATGTGAAGAAAATTGTTGAAGCATGTTAAAAAAGATTTACAGTTCATCTGGATGTGTGAACGAATATAATCAGCGGTGATGAACATTCTTATCGTCATTTGCTTCGGGGATACTCTTCCTTTTCTCCCGGTCGAAATGCATTTATGAGCGACTTCATGCCTCGAAGGTCTCTATTCTCTCCCCGCCCGTAATAGTATTTCGTTTCTTCAGGCTCCCGGTCCTTTTTCCACTCTATTCTTCTTCATACATCCTTGATCCCGAACTGAGCTAGCTCCATTCGAACGAAAGGCTCTCGCGAGCTCACGCGACTTTAACGCTCCCGCTTTTCCCGACCCTCGGGCTCGCGGACCGCGCCGGGGAGATTTATACCTCGCAATTTAGTATCTCTCGGCTCCGATATCGGCCCCTGATGGCGACGATCACATCCACGGAGAAACTCAAATCTCCACCCCACACCACCCTCCTCGAATCCGATCGATTCTGCGAGCAGCGAAATCATCGGACGATTGAAACGAGAATTTCAAAATTCGCTACCCTTGTAAATTTGCCGCGCGGGCCGCGGGCTCGACCCGATAAATCGCGCGACCAGCTCCGAATTGAAATAGTTGCCAATGTGACTGCGAAATGATTCATATTCCCGTGAGTTGTAATTATTCAAACATGCGCGATGTTATTAACGATATCGTCGAAAATTGTAATTTACGAATTGTGAAACGCTACGAACGAATGCTCGCCGAGGGACCAAGCGTCCGCGCCATTGCTCAATGCGAAAATTTCCTAAGGGTTGTGATCAGAAACCAGGCACTTTCGCAACAAGCTTGAAATTAATTCACGCAGATAGTCGGTTCTGAAGGTCGGTAATATTTCACGCGGTCATGAGGAGAAATCTCGAAAAATTAGTATCACCTAGAAAATTCGCGGATTAAATTAATTACGGTGGTAATTTACTCCCTGTCTTGATTTTTATGCTTATGTAGCGATCGTCTCAAATTTAATAAAAATGTATTTCCCTTCGCCTGTCCTAGAGAAATATTCTTTCCAACAGAACGTGCGGAATACTTCGAATTTAATAAAAATGCAAGCCTTATTTTCGCGTGTCCCACTCGAGAGAAATTTCCTTCCGAACAAAACACGCGGAATGTTTCAAATTTCATAGAAATGCAATCCAAATTTTCCTCTGCTTGAGCCATTTTCTTTTTAACGAAGCACACAGAAATAATTTTTATAATATCCTAATCGCCGCGTAATGAAGTATTCGCTCTACTTTTTAAATGAAGTTCGAGACGCGTTAGTCTCGCAAGACAATTGCAGCAAACAGCCGAGCAAGTTTTTAAAATTCCACTCGGTGCGCGATGCTATTCTCCGTAATTAATATTTTACGAAGCCGCAGCCTAATTCGTAGAATAAAAAGAGGAAGGGCTTAGAGCGGGGGGTTAATTTCCCGGACAGATAACACCGCCACAATTACCGTACTCCGGCAATCGTAAACACATCTGGCCGGATAAGATCTTGACGAAGTAGACGTTCGTATAATTAGGAAAAGAAAATTCAAAGATAAATCCGGGATCAAGGGGTTATGAGAAATTCTACTTTCCGGATCATGAAATCCACAAGGGGGCCGAAAGCTAACCGGAAGGACGCTATCGTCTGGCCGATGCTACGAGATTCTGTTGCTTCCCGGCATGCCGCGGGAGGAGCTGGCTTTTTTTCATTAAAGTTTTATTCAAGACGCGGAGGAATGTTGCCAACTCGATGTCTGAATATAATTAAAATTCACCTGCTCGGATTTGATCTTATCCCTCGGAGATTTTCTTCTTTGCTCCCGTTCTCGACAGCTGTGTACTCGGTCGCGATCTCTGCCGACGGTTTTTCACCCGAGAGAGAGACAGAGAGAGAGAGAAAGAGAGGAAGAGAGAGGAGAGGTGCTGCGTCCGTAAGCGAGCGTCGCAGCGGTGGTTGTCGTCGTTGCCACCCCGGCTCCCACGCGAACGTTCCACGGCTGGAGACACTCGAGAAGATAGAAGAGACTTACCAAGGAAAAAGTAAAAGTCTTAATTAGCGGCTGAGATCCGAGAGGTGCTCAAGAGTGGAGGTCGATTACCCTCGAGGCTCCGGATACCACTGCTCATCTCTCTTCTCTGTCTCTCGCGCGCGAGTGAAAAGTCTCACTCGTCCGTGGCGCGCAGTCCTCTTCCCGATGAATTCCCTGAAAAATTTGATCTCGTTAATATGACGGTCGGCTCGTTAGGGAGCAAACCGCCGTGACTCATTAGGAGCGCTCTGCCCCAGGAATACCCGGGACCCCGGCCGGCTTCATTTCGTCCTTATAACGCCGATACTTCCTGTCCTCTCGCACTTGCGATCTCGTAATCTCTGCAAATCGTCGACCAACTTCGACCTTCAACCCTGGCCACTATGGCCTGGGACAATCTTGGGAATTTAACATATCGGTTGTTGCAGTCCGATACAAAAAACACACAGGGACATCCTTTTGAAACTAACAACTTTTTTAAAATTCAGTTTACCTGAGGTGTAAGCATTAGCTCACTCTAGGTAATGTTAAAAATTTTTTGAGGTGAAACTTCTTTTGGCAGGGTGTAAGCCTAATTCGCGTCACGGTATTCGCGACACGAAAAAGCGAACGGTCAAAGGTAAAATAAGTGGGGGAATATCGCTGGCAGCTGTCCTACTAAGCGCGTTCGCGCTTTCATGTCGCCGGCAGCTATCCCATCTCGCGGCGAGCAGAGAACTAATCTCTATGTTTGGGTCGCGCAGCAGTTGATTTTTTAAGAAAGAAAAAAGAATTAAAAATTGTTGTAGCTTCATTATTTTTTTTTTTGTATTAGTAGTTCCTGATCTTGTCGCTTCATTAGGATTACTTACCATTTCCAATCTTAATTTACTTCTAAACATTACTACACTGCAAGAAGTTTCACTTCTGCCGCGCGTGGTTTTCCACGCGTATACAGTTTTTTTAATTGCTACTGCTCGGAATTTCGAAGGAAAGAGGTCTCTCCTCTTTTGTGGAACATATTCATTAGTAGACTGCGGATCTTCATGCAAAATAAAACTGTTCTTCCTTGATTGTGCCCAGCAGGGATAAAATAAAAATTGATTTCATCCCTTAACCGCTTTGTTACACATTAAAAGCAACATTAGAACGTTCTTGAATTTTTAAAATTTTTCATATCGCACCGAATCAATTTCTTCATAATTGCATAAAGATCCGCAGTCTATTCATTAGCAACGAAAATAAATCTTGGGAGGCTGCTTTACGTTTGCGCGGTTGACAGAAAATCCAATTAGCAGGTTAGGCCGCCACTGTTACTGAAACCCCGTCGTGTATCTATGACGTCGATATTTGTGAAAACTTGAAAATTGAAACAACAACGTGCTGAATTTAATTCATACTGGCACAATTTACAAATGGGTACAATGCACCACCGCTTTATTCTACGGTACAAACATGCATATTACATCGGCATTGTCAATTTAATTATTCTGATGCTTTGAGGTGTGTAATATTTTTGTTATTACATATTACTAGACATTTATGCGGAGCACGATTGAGTAAAGCACAGTAGAATATGCAGTACAATTAAATTAAAATAAACTTTTGTTCATTTCGAGTCTTTGTAATTTTCAACAACGGGACAATACAATCAGGTCATAAAATGCATAAATATTTCGTTGCCGTTTTTTTAGGCCAAGCAACTTGGACTATATGGCAGAAGTGTACATTTAAAAAATGAAAGGCTGGATTCGTTTTTTCCCCGACAAATATTACGGACATAAAATTTTGACGTGCCCTGGTGTGTTACAAAAAACAGTAAAACATTCTACTCGTCCATTTTTTTTCACGCATTTACCATTTACGAGGAAAACAGAGGCCAGTAACGGCGTGAATGTTGTGTGTATGGTTTATTAAAACAAACATGCGTGTGACAATGAAAAGTTTAGTGGCGGATCGTGTGTTGTATGAATATCCTGTATGCACGATACCTTCGGTATGTTTCTTCCGGTGGCGTATAAACCTGCAAATATTAATAGATAAATATTTCCTCTCTTGTTACATGCTTATACAGTTCACGCGTCGATCCTAATTTGCTTCTTCACGTGACAGTCTTGAAGGATGATAGTCGGGCGTTGCAACGACGTGCATATTGTAAAAAACTGCTTGCTAGCGACAATGATAAAAAAGCGGATAACACAGCACACGTAAATGCAAATTATTAGATAAAAAATTATCACGAGTTCCTCGATTAGCTCGACCATGTTGACGGATCCATATTGAACAGTCGAGTGACGCGAAATGCAAATCCATCGTGATGTCCTTGCTGACCAGAGGTTTATTTTTCCACGTCACGTGCCCGCGAAAAAAGGCAACGTTGCGTTCTCATAACAAGACTCAGGTGCGTGGTTCACCGTGCCGCGACGCAGTTCGCGAGCAAATATTTTGCGTATCTATTGGATCTGGTAATTAAGTGCTCGTTTCATGTCGCGCGGAAATAATCGCGCACAGTCGGATCACCGGTTCTGTCGAATAATTTTATTTCGTTACCATGCAAATTCCGGGTGTTTACCGACAAACGCGATTATTCATTAAAACATATTCATCCGCGCGTACTCCGCGACGAGGCGGGACGTTCGCGGATTTTTGGCGCGGCGGCGGCGGGGCCCGGCCTGAAAATTTGATTTTATCGCGGACGGCAACAACGCGACAATAAAAGCGTGTTCCGCGAGGGGCACGTGCAAATTGCTGGCGTAAACGGGGCGGGTCCGCCGATATTGTAACCAATTCCGCGTTGCCGTCACAACACTTAATCGGGTCATTGGCAACGTGCTCGCCGAACGATCTAACGTAACCAGATGAACAAATTGTTTTAAAATTTCGCGGAAATGTTTGCCAACCATTGGGGAACGTGTGCGAATTTTTGCAGCAGAGAACAGAGAACCATTCGATAGAGAAACTTGATTTAATTACAGCACTGTATCAAAAAGCATGAAACAGATGACCGACAAATTATACGATTTTTGGGAATTTTTTTAAAACAAAACGGGTGAATAGAGAAATGTGAAACTTTGTGGGAATATGTACCATTCTGTACAGAATACGAAAATAATTTTGTTATTCTTCCACAAACCATTCGATAGAGAACCTTGATTTAATTACAGCACTTTATCGAAAAGCATGTAACAGACGACCGATAAATTATACGATTTTTGGGAATTTTTTAAAACAAAACGGGTGAGCAGACAAATGTGAAACTTTGTGGGAATATGTACCAATCTTTACAGAATACGAAAATAATTTTGTTATTCTCCCACAAACATAATTTTCTATGGCTGCCGCCTAAAATATTGCCGAAATAAGAATGAATTAACAAAATGAAAAAGACGATCAATTTTCTGGAGCGTGTTTAAACTTCCTTACAGTTTTTTGAAGCATTGCGAGAGCAGCAGACATATCATATTCCTTTATAAAGCTGACTGGAGAACGCATGTGAGCACGTAGGTGAGTGTGCTGAACAGTGTTCCGTGTTGCATTGCAACTTGCGGGAATGAGTTTGTGTAGCAGCCTTAAGTGGGCTCAGCTGTGTTTCGTTTGGCATTACAATGTACGGCTTGTACAAATAAACCGGACTTAAAAAAATGAGCGTGCGCGACGACGACGTAGCAAAATGGAGCTTAAGGAAAAAGGGCAGTTTAAACGAACCGGCGTACGATCAAAGAAATACTGCAGTCTGACGGTGTGGAACGGGACGCGCGAGAGTTACGCAAATATTCGAGGAACTGGCTCGTCGATTTCCTATAGGCGTTTCTCGTCTTTCTTTTTATCTATGGGACGGGCGGCTCATCAAAGGATATTTTTTACATTTAATTCATTTTGCCGGAGCGAGCCTCGATAACACGTTCTCCCGTCGACCGTGCACCCCTTTGTCACCTTGTAGCCTCTGTCCCCCCCTCTTCCCGTTCTGCATCCGCTTCCTCCTTTTATTCAATCCCGCGACGAAGACGGCACTTCGTTCGTGAGAAAAAACGGCCGTATTTCCACGGGCGCGAAAGGGGGTTCCATTAATATCTATTAGTGCTCGGGCGCGTCAGTTGGATTTCGTTCTTTCTTCTTTCTTCCCTCGAAGCGCGTCGCTGGAAGTCGCGGAGGGTCGCGTTAGGCGAAACCGATTCGCTCCCCGTGGAACCCGCTTCCCCCCCGGATTAGGAGACGCAGGCTGAATTATGAGCAATCATTCGTTTTCATTAAGCCGCGGGGATTGAAATAGCGATGCGTCAATGCCATCCGACCAGCCGATACGTTTAACTGAGTTATCGATACATCCCGGGGGCCCGTGCCGCGAGATCCCCGCGAACGTCTGACGTTTAAGCGGAAAAGAAACGCTTGATCGATTGTTCACCGCGAATAACTTAGTCTGGGGTTGCTTTTTGGGATGCATACGTTCCAATAATCTATTATTCTGAACAGGGACCCTAACTGTTGTAAACAAAAAGAAAAAAAGTCATGGAATAACTAGTATTTCATCGACTAAAATCGTATTGGTTACAATTAAGGATTACAAGTAACCGAAAATTCGTTCTCTTGTTGGTAAATGTTATCGTTGTGTGAGAGAAATTCATTTCGATCACTTATAACAGTTATCAATGAGAGAAATTCATATATACGAGCGAAATAAACTTCTCTCATCGATAACTGCTTTGACCAGTCGAAACAGCTTTTCTTCATCGATAACGGTTATCGAGGAGGATCCTGTTCTTCGAATTTTTTCCTTAATATTTTATGTAGATTATCCTAAATTTCAATAATAATCAACTTTTTATTAATGATTTTTATCGTAGAAAATGTTAGAATAACTCTTATTTTGATCCCTGGTTCTGAGTACTAGCAAGTTGCTGAACACGTTTACTGCAATGGTGGTCACCAGTGATTTAAACATGATTGTCATAACTCGAGTAAGGATTTTATGCATTCATGACAAAAATTGGTATTTGTAATTTAAAGTAGTGGACATTTTAAAAATATTTAAGGACACCAACCTATTAGTCTCTGCTTAATAGGCTAATTAAAAGAAGACTACAATTTTTATTTGGCTTAATACGTCAGAGATCACATGTTTACTATAAATGCATAAAATTCGCGGTCTAATGATGACTAGACTAGGGCAGTCTTCAGTTCCATGAAGTACAAAATAGTCATCACATAGTCAGACCAAATACCGACGCGACGTAAGCATTTCATACGAGACCAAGTAGAACAGCACTGCGTTTGGTCAGCCAAAGTAGAATGTATTTTCTAGTCGATTCAAATAAAATAGTATTTTGTCAGATCAAGCAGGACAATCTATAGGACAGCAAAGGAGAACGAGTTTGTTGTTCGGTCAAGTAGAAAGGGAGTGATTCTGATCAGTTCACTCCGACAGTCTTGGGTTTCCTGAAACGGACCTTTGATGAGCAACGAACTAGATGGATGTAAAGGACGTAAAGGATCGACAGTAACGTTCTAATTCTACTTCGAAACACCGTTTGTGAGGCGAAGTAGAATAGGATTGCCAGTGGTCCGACTACAAAGACTAGGAACGGTTCACTGTCAGAAAAGTAAAATTCTGTAAATGCAATCTGTAGTTGGTGTGTTCTCGAATAAAGGACACGTAAAATTTTCACGGTACTGCGTGTAACATGTTCCGGAAGATTTCAATGGAAGTGAAACCGGGAATTTAGTGGAAGCACAGCCGCGCCTGAAAGAACACTGTTGCGTAACTCGGGGCATTTACGCGCAAGGTGGGGCGCAGAGTTATTTATCGCGTGAATCGATGACAGTGTAATGACCGGATTTTTTGCCTCCGGTTCCGGTAATCGCGACGCGTTTGCTTCGTCGATCAAGTCTATTTGTCTTTCGTCGTGCGGGGGGGGGGGGGGCGCACGTGCGTGTAATTCAGCGCGATGAAAGCCGTCCGGCCGTCCGAATCGTGTACTCTCGACGCAATCCTGGAAAAACGCTCGCTCGAAAAAAAAAAGCGGTCCGGTGAAACGCGTTCGGATTCAAAGGGCTCGGTAATTAGTCGACGTGAACACGCGTGGCCCATGATGAAACAATCGTGGCCTTTTCGCCGGCCTGGTCGCCCGCGCCTCGGCGTTCCGCGATCGTTGAATGAACCGTGCTCGAATTTCTTTTCACTTCAACTGTCTGGTTACGCGCCGCTGCCGAAAAATTCGCCTGTGGTGAGCCAATGGAACCTTGCTACGCCAGTGACGTCGAATCACATTGCGTGGAACAGCGGCTCGACAACGAAAGAATACGCATTGTGGCCCATTCGACGAGCGAATCTATCCTCGTTGCTGCTACCATGCCGGTACACGCGGCCATTTTTTAGCCGTTTCCCAACTTTGTTTTCCCAGCCATCCGGGATTTCGAAGTCGACGTAAGCTATAATAAATATAGCTACAGTCCGATTGTCACGTCTCTGCTAGCCTCTACTATTCTCTGGCGAATGAACTTGTCAAAAATTTGAACGAAAATCCGGTTCTACCTGTCGGACCGTTCTGCTTCAAATTGTTCTTTTACACAAGGTCGACCGTCGTGTAACGCGATTAATTTTTGTACCGCGTTATAGGCAACTCGGAACTAAATTAAATGGGGTTCAATTTCTACTTCCCGTTATGGAATGGTTTACTGTAGCCCGCAGCTTGCTTTAAATATTCGAACAAAATCATTTTCTAAGTGGATACCGAGCGAATTATATTTCCCATTGAATGTTAACTTTCAAAACCTACCGGTCGAGGCATTAATTTCTCGGATCGCGTATTAATTTATTATTGATCCATCAATGCGGCGGCTCCGGGGTATCGTATATTAAGCAACGGAGCCCGCGTTGAATTATACATTTGTCCCGGGGTACGTAAAATCCGAGAAAAATGGAGACTTCCCGGAGCATCGAATATTTTGCAGATAATATGGTACGCCCGTTCCGTTCAGCTCGTCCCGGCGAAATAAAACGAATAAGTTTATTGGCGGAGAACTATTTCGATCACTATGCAGATGACTAATCGGAAGTTGACGGAAGTTTAACCGGAATATTACTCGTCTCCGCACCTTCCCCACCGTACCCTCCTTCCCGCCTATGCTACCTTCCCGCGGCCCCCCCCAGCCGGTTATATGCTCTTTCAATTTTCAAACGTCACTTCTTTGACGTTTCCTGCTAGTTCTAGCGTGAATTCGATCGCGGATGATATTACGCTGACGTCGCGTCGGCTCGCGCATAAAACGGCATAAAGTTTCCAGGGGGGTGGGGGAGGGACGTTGCTGGGGTATTCGCGTTTTCCACTGAAAAGCTCCTAATTGTTGCTAATTTGTTCTTAATTGCCTACTTTACATTTTCTGGCGACGCGAGAATTACACGGCGAAGAATGCTTCCGCTGGGAAGATTGGCTAAAGTTGATTCGAGGCGTCACGGCTGCCCCTTTTTTGGCGGAAAGTTTCTTGCCCAATGAAGGAACCGGGCTGGCAATCTCGAGGATTCGAATCAATCTACGATATACACGGCGCCGCTGGGAAAGTCGAGCCGCGTTTAATATCTTCGCTCGTTTGCTGGAAATAAAAAATCAGGAAAGTTCATTCAGATGCATCCCGTGAAAGGAGCATTTCTTGGAAGATCCTTCTATGCAATCTGTCTTCGTTTCTTCAGCTTGTTGTACTTGTATCCTGTTCCCCGAATTGATCTTGTTATTGGATTGCGGATTTTTATGCGAAGTGAACTTCTTTTGATGGTAAAATTACCTTCATTTACAGCGTTGACGGGTCTCGGCGACGTCATAAAACAGAGCGTAGTGGGTTCTATTATCTTTAAAAACTGAATTAGAGTTATACGCGTGACAAGAAGATAACACATCTTCCATTTGTTGAAACAAGGAGAAACTGATAAAAATACATTTCGCTTGTTGCTACTAGCTTTTTCGTACCATTGATTGCACACAATTGAAAAGAGCGGAGTAATCGAATGTTCGTTCTGCAATGTTTCTGAAAGAGGCGACCCCTTTTAAGAAGATCGCTGGGTTATCTTAAGGATCCGATGAAGTGGCTTTTAAGACCCAGAATAAATAAATGGCTTCTTAAATAGAACCTGCCAGCGCCGTAGCTCTTCGGCGCGATCGACGTTCGGAAATGTTGCGGTCCAAGCGATCGCGTTAATACATTTAGCGTAACGAGCGCTTTTATTTTTGAACTTTAGGGGATCCGGTTCGGGCGACCCGTTTCCACGAAGATCTCGCGGCTCCCAATTTCGCGAGTTTGCCTATCGCGCGGTTGCATCTCTTAAACTTATTTAAGTTTCGCCATATTTTATCTGGGGACGAACTACACTTCGGAGAATACCGGGACGAACCGCTCGAAATGAAATCGCACGTCTATACCTGCGCTATCATGCTGCTGCCGGTCGTTCGCCGTCGAATCCCGTGTAATCTGCCGAAGTGTCTTGGCTCCGTCGATTCCGAAAACTGTTTAAAGAATGACAAAAGAACGAGCGGGGAATGAAATCCCTATTTATAGATGCCCCGACTCTGCCTCGATTCCGTTTGTCTTTTGACTGGAAAATATCATTCTACATCCAGAGATTCTGTTTTTGATTAAAATTTCGTGTAGAAGATTTCGACCTCAATTTAATTGGCTTCTGAAATACTTCTGTTCTACAATATTGAATTTTTTCTTCTGTGAAAGTATTAATTACAGTTTTTACATAGATTCACGAATTCGTGCAAAAATTCTGTCGCGACAATTTTAAGTAGCAACGAAGCATACAAAGAGTAATGAAAACTTTTCTGTTTCAATTACAAGCACCAGGGAGAAGGGCCTTTATTATTTTAATCGTTTATAGAAGTTAAATTGCGTATACCCAATTTTATTAGAAATGTATAAGATCCGCTGGCTATTCACGAGATTCATTTTTATAAAAGTAAAATTGCGATGTTTGAAGCAATGAGCACACAGGTACAGTACCACCTCGTACATTTGCAATTGGCAAAAGGCTTCTCTTGTTGAGTAGATTGAATTTTCTGACTATAACCGAAAGAGGAGGAAGTATAAATTAAATCCTGTTCATCTGCGAGTGTTCACGTGTATTAGTACCGTCTAGTTAATATTCTGCAGTCGTGTCTGTCTGACCATACGCGCTCCCTATCTACTCGCATGATATCTGCTCCGCTCGACATCAGTAGTCGCGGCTCGTCCATAGCCAGACAGTCTCGACGCCAGCATGTATCTTGCAGAATTCCTTAGAAATCTTCTATACCACTATTTTAATGATTCACCGACATGGAATTCTCAAATTTGAATTAAATATCTCTCGTAGCACCTGTAGACGTTTCAAAATCTACATAGATATTTATTTGCTCTGGGCTTTAATAACATCGCAGACTGTGGAATAGATTGATATGAATTGTACATTGTCGTAGACCGTAATAAATTTCGAAAACAGCGTCTCACACATTTATCATTAATAATTGTATTAATTTGCGAAACTGTCTAGACTGCCTGATCCACTCACATTCGGATTTTTGCGTTATATTTCAAACAATTTCATCAAGTCGCTTGGTAAACCCGCCGGCGATCATAAAACTCGAACGGGAGGATACGCGTAAGGGAGATCGATCAATTTATTTTTTCCTCTAAATCGCCGAAGACGAGGCAAGAGCCGTTATCGTTCCCACGAAACCGGCTCCCCGCGTTAACTCTCAGGTACACGAGGTCCAATCGAACTTCCGTTTTGTAGCGAGCGCTATTTTGGCTGATTTATCGGCGAGTTGCTTTCGTCGCCGGTACCACGATATCGGTTTTTCCCTCTTCCCTCTTTTTTCCTCTCTGTTATCCCTCTCGACCATTCGGCCGAGGCTCTCGATCACCGGCAGCGTTTATCCTCGCCGCGCAGCCTTGGTTCGCGCTCTCGCAGCTCCCGCCGTTTCATCCGCTTTCCCTTCTCTTTCGATTGCCTCGGGAACATGACAGACCCTCGTCACTTCCTCCTAGCCGCGGGCATGGCAAAACAGGGTTCAAGTTGGATCCAAGTCAAGTCCGGGTCAAGATGATAGCTGCAAAGAACTCGGGAACTTTGACTTGGGAAGTTGGTCCTCCGAGGATATAATTGGGAGGTAATTAGCGAGCCGTCGCTTGGCTTTGATCGTGATCCTCCTCTTGAAATAGGTGAGGCTCAGATTGGGTCCTTACTTTGTCCAAACTAGGTTCGTTTCAGTTCCAAGTGCAATCCAAGATACTCTCGCGTCAGATCTAATTCCAGTGCAAATAATGTGTTCCAGTCTTTGGTCCATGCTGTGTCCAAGTGAGTTAAAAGAAAAGCAAAAGTTTAGGAACATGTTGAATTGAAAGTAGTCGTGATTCGACTTTAGAAGAGTGTTCAGTCTAAGTCAGATCTCAATTGAGTTCAGCTCGAGTCCAAGTAGGATCCAGGCTGGAAGTAGCCACAGTCCAAAGCGGATCTAGGTCAATTCCCGGCTGGATCCAGGACAGATCGGCCCGAATGTGTGGTGCATAACTGGCCGATAGACCTTTTGAAGCTGTCTGATTTCGAAAAATCCGGGGTGCAACCGCGGGGGAGTACAATGGCGCCCAGCAGTCGTTCGAAAATTCAGACTGGTCGCGTAGCAGAATATCAGTGAATTACTTGTTTCGATATTTCTCTGTTCCAGATTCCACGGTGCCGGTGGGCCTTTGTCTGCTGATCGAAAAGGGGCTGTCCGTGGTGAGTAATCCTTTCAATAACGGCCCCCGCGTTCCGATATCACGTTCAAACGGAACGTTATTAGTGGAGGCGACGACGCGGCGCGGCTCTACGCGCGGGTTAGCTCGGCCGCGCGACGGATATTAAAAAACTTCCTTGCGTCACGGTCGTTATGTTTGGATGTATATACATTTTTTATTCGTGCTGGTCGGACGTCCGCGTGACACAGGGACGCGCAAAAAGTAAATCAAGCAAAAGCAGCGGCGGCGGCGGCGGCGGAGGCCGTACTCGCCGCGCAAAAAGGCACCGCGCGCGCGTCTGGTTGCCGCGTCGCGTCGGATGGAAGTGTTAAGGGAAAGCCGAGGGAAGTTGGAAAAATATTTTTCACTCTTCCGTGTACCGCGATTTTGTTGTTGTTGTTGCTTCTCGTTGTTGTCCGCCCGTTGTTCCTTGCAAGAAGAGCCTCGGGTAAACTAAACTAATAATAATATCCCGAGCATATGGCGTTGCCGGCGGAAACTTTACACGACCGCGGGCAAAAATGGTAAACGAGGATAGCTCCCCGGGGCGAGCGGGGGGGATCAGAGGGACGAAATGTCGGGGTGTGGGAGAGGACTCGTCGGATTTCCCGAGAGCGACGAGCACGGGGCTCCGCCGCCGCGCCGAAACGGAAGCGACTTTTACACCGTGTATCGCGCAACTGTCGATTCCACGTCACCACTCGAACCGATCTAACGAGAAACGTTCACGCTCTCCTTTATTTCCCTCTGCCTTGCGATAAAAAAAAAAAAACAAAAAAAAAATATAAAAAACAAACAATCGAAAAGCTGCTCGAGCGATTCCAATGGAGCCAGACGAGCGATAATTGTCGCGATGGAATTCCCCGCGTTGCAGAAATTCAATATCTGACTTCGCCGGTTCCGGTGAGCGTTCGCTCGAACCGTAACAGCGTGAAAATGAACCGGCGCGGCGGCAGGCGGAATCAGCACGCGTGCCCTGTCACGTCTCCGGGATTAGATTTTCTCCGCTGTTGGTGAGGTACATTATTGCACTTGCAGACGGAAATACCCGGTTCCTGAAGTCTCTTTCTGCGTATTAGCCGTTGTTACATCCCTAATGCAATAGCTACTCGTCGCGGAGAACCGTCGCGTTCCGGTTCGGGACCCGGGGACGCGTTTCTAACGAGAACGAGTGACGAAAATTAGAATGATGTCCCGGATCGCTGCTTCGAATGCGTTAATAGCGAGTCTGCTACATCTTCCTCGCTAATCAGACGACGTAAAGTTGAAATAGATTGGAACTCTGTTGGAGATCTTCTACTCTGAACACTTTACAATAACTATTAGTATTATTATTATCGTTATCTATTTGAAACACACGCTATTTCCAGCTGGAACGTCGCACAGTGGTCGGAACGGATAACTTCGTCATTTCTCAATATTTTTGCATAATTCTTTTTTTATTTTACTCCTTAATCTTCAAACTACTCGTGTTATTAAACGAAATATTAAACAATGAACTTAATATAATTGTTTATACATAATATTGTCTATTATATTGCGAACTATTTATTTCAGCATACTGAAATTGGAAAGTTGAAATAGTATTAAGTAAACAAGCTAGAAATATAATTGGACAAACAAACTAGAAGTAGAATTAAACAAACAAACTTGAAATAGTATTAAACAAAAAGCTTAATATCATTTTGTGTACATAATATTACTTATTACTATTAATATTACTTAGTAATATTATTATGTTAGTATAATAATATTTACAATAGAAATAACGACTTTCATAATTTAGGGTTTTTTCCTGCTTCCGACCACCGTGCGTCGTGCGACGGAATAAACTCAAGAAAATTAAAACTTTGGTTTTCTACTAATCCGGACAATATCCCAGCCGAGTAATCCCGCGAGTTGTGGCAACGTAGCAGCGAGTATGATGGATAAAGTCAATGGCAATGATTACATTAATTACACGAGCACAACGCAAATAAATTTGCTAATACAATTGATCGGACGTATTGGCGATTGGCGCTGTTGACTCGAGCACGGTAGAATGGAATGGCGGATTCATTTGCAAAGTAAATATGGAATGGAGAGGTTATCGAAGGACCGGTTAATTCGTCTTTCCCTGTTAACGCGTTGAAGTAGCAGAAGGTTCTGCGAGGGAAATGCGGAGAATTGCTGTCTGTCGCAGCGGGTAGAACGAATGAAATTTTGTAGACCGCGCACCTTAACGCCTGCAGCGTATAAAAATATCAATTTGTAGGAACGTGCGGAGTTTACAAAGCCGGGGGTAATTAGTCAATTCGGGTCACGTAGGTAGTAGAGAGAACCGAGAGAAAGAGAGCGATAAAGTGAGCGGTGTGTTTGGCTGTGTTGACGATACAGGGTCGCAGTCATATCGGCCACGGACATTATCTGACCCGATAATGATGAGTTTAACGTCGAATCTAGCGTTCTTCGCTTATCGCGGCGCCATAAAGATGGTCTAGCCGGCCGATGAAACGCGCGGCAGGGTTTGATGATCGACGTAGCGTGACGATCACGTCGCAAAGCCCGGCTCGTTTCTACGTCGACGCGAATTAGCGACGCTCTGGCTAACGTCTATATATGTTATATCGTCTATTCCCTCGGCAGCGACGCAAATACACGTCTGCCGTGCGGTATCGTGTCACCGTAAACATTGCCGCGCTGACTCCATACCGCGGGGACCCGCCGCGCCGGCAAGCATCGATCAGCACCGCAACGATCTCTCTGTGGCTTTACGTCCGCGATTCTATGGAAAATAGACCGAGCCACCTTCTTTCTCCCCGTGATGGTCCACGCACCCAGTCAGCGGTCTCGGAAACAAACATTCATATTTGAAAAATTGTGATTTATCGGACACCTGATTTAAAGAAACCTACCAGACACTTCCGATAATCTGAGAAAAAAATGTTTTAAACAAAACAGCAGTCTATCAATTTCAATCCAAAAAATGAAAAAAGAATTATAATTAGTCACCTTGAGTTTTTAAGAGTCAATATGTATTTTCGACTTGATAATATTATAGCTGATATCAAACGATCTAAATCACTATACCTTTAAACTTTCAAATAGTGCTCAAATATTAACACTAAACCTACCATCACCGGTCCAAATGATCGGTTCCAGATTTTTTATATTACGATTATCGATATAATAAAAATAATTTCATAAGAAATGATTGTATAGATATCTTTAGTGGAGTTCATATTACAGCTTACCGCTACTTCTCGAGATATTCGACCAAATATCCGACTCCAATATATGGGGGATGTTTTCACCCCTTGAAAACCGCGTCTAATATTTTTGCAAGAACCACGTCCTCCCAAAGGAGACGTCACTCCGGGGTCGTCTCTTGCGATCATGAATACCATTAGCGTTATTTGGAATGAACACCGTTAAATAACACTTCCTGGTTATTTAGCGATCTCATTCTACCCTGCACATCTTGTCGAAAAACTGGCATTGTTTCGCAGTCGAAGGGCAGCGGCACACAGGTCTGTAAATAACACCAGTTAAAAGTCTCCGGTCGAATTTGTGTTTCAAACAGTGACGGAGCCTGGGTGGGGGTGGTTTAATTAAATTTTCCCGTACAAAATCGACGGGGACATACGTACGAGCAGCGGCGGGCGATATATTTTAGCATGTAATTAGTATGTCGCTGTAGAATCAGCGGTTGAAATTACATTCTTCTGGCAGCCAATTTGCTTGGGCCAGGCTGTAAACAGACCAGACCGCGGCCTGGTGAACTTGATAATTACCATAGCCTGATTAATCGCCGATCCCTCTTCCCCCCACCCCTGCTGGCCCCTAATCGTGTAATAATTCGGCTAATCACGATCGCATAATAACAACGTTCTATGAATAATCCCGGGGACAGGAATAATCATCGGTGTATGAATAATACATCGTAAATTAATCCTGAAAACTAACACGAGTGAGACCGTCGCGTCGCGGGCCGCCGTACATCGCGTATCAATTTCCAGGGTTCGCTTATGAACGCGAGCGTATCACGTTGAAATATGAGATCGCGCGATGCGCGCGGATTTCTACGGTATAGTGAACTTGCTCGTAGATGGACAGGGTGGTGGAAGAAAATGGACGAGAGTCCGGAAAAAAAGGCGTAAACGAAAGGAGATTGAAGCGTCCTATTAATTAAAATGCAAATGGCCGCATTTTATTAACGACGAGAGTGGCGGCCGGACGCGTCCTAAGTAATGTCACGGTTTTACGGTCGAGTGTTGGCACGGCTTTTACCCTTCCCTGATTACCCCGATAGATCCATTTGTCTCGATTAACGTGTCCTGTTAATTCGATCAGTCGGAATTCCATTTCCTCTCGATACCTTTCCGGCCGGCGTTCGATCAAAGCGCTTCGGGACGGAATTATAATGCTTGCCTTGTTCCGATGCTCTCCTGCTCTCGCTATGGAGATGATACTTATGCCCAATTCGCTCCAGGCTCGCTCCATCAGGCCCCTTTTAGTCAGCCAATTCCCTAAAGGTCAGACCATACGATGGCGAAAATTCAAAAATTCCATTAAGCTCCAATGAAATCGCTAGGCCCACCTTGGATTCCTAGAATAGTTGCTCAGACTAAAAGGCTAGTAAAAATTCTAGGGCTTGCGAAAATACAATTAAGCTTCAATGAAATGCCTAGATCAAACGTAATAAAGCACAAAATTGACTAGCACCTAAGAAAAATTATAGCAAAAATTGAATAAACTCCAGAAAATAGCTGTAGCCCTTCAGTTTTGACAAAGGGTGAGCGAGCGACTACATAGATTTGGAGTTTAGTATACAGTAAGGAGCATAACTGATTCCACACACTTTACATCAGAACAGCTTTTTTATGAATGGACCAAACGACTGCAATTTCTCCGTAAGGCTAGAAGAATTAGTTTAGTAAATGGTGTCTAAAATATATGTGTGGGGTTTAAGGAAAAATTGTGGAACTTGCAAAAATAGAATTAAGCTCGACAAATGCAGCGAGGACAGCGTAGCTGCGACGAAGAGCGAAAACAGTGGGTGGCGAGTCAGGCACGGTGTTTAGGAACAGGGCAAAAATGGCGAGGCTCGTAAAAAGAGGAGCTGAGAGGAAGGGAGGGCATGTAGGACGTTAAAAGCAGGATTAGGGGAGAGATACGGGCTGGTGGGTCAGTGATAAGTTTAGCTAGGGCCTACGGATATAATGACGCGGTCCTGCGCCGGGTGGACGGCGTGCGTGCGAGCGGTCAAGCCAGCCAGCGAGAGCCTTGAATGTTTCAGTTGTGCAATTTGCCGGACCTCGCTTGAAATTCATGGTATTCTTTTGTCCCGCGTAATTGGGTCAAGCGCTTCGTAAATATTTGCTCCGGTGTACCGGCCGACGTCGGTTTAGTTGCGGACTGGACGAACGTCCTTTCAGCTCCGTCACGCTGACACACAGGGGGTGGCTGACTGACTGGTCGATCGTCCGCTCGTCCCGTGGCATTCGAAAGATCCACAATCCAAGGGCCGCGATCAGGCGAGCTCTCATGTGACGTCGATTACAGCTTAATGAAACGCGTATAACGGGATCGAAATACAGGCACGAAATGAATGGTCCGTGGCATTCGCTATCGTTTCTGTTCGACTTGCTGTTCGACGGACGGGAGGCGGCTCGGGGAGGGCGACGCATCCGGACAGAGGGTGGTTCTGCGTGCGAAAGTTGCGGATCCGAAAGCGAGATAGTTTTGCCTTCGATGGGCGGTTGGTTCAATTTTATAAAAAATTGAATACCGTCTGGCTCGTACAATTTTTTAGGTGTACAGTCGGGGGCAAACGTAAGTGAACACCCTGGAAATATTATTTAAAATTGGCTCACAGACGACTTGAGCCTTTTTATGACGTTATAGAAGGAAATAGAAAAAAAATTGAAGCCAGTGCGCGTAAACTTTCCTTTACCGTACTCAAAATTTGTGCCTTTCTCCTATAAATTATGATATATTTGGTATGTAATCCAGTAGATTTGTTTCGAGATGAAGTTTCGATCCTGTAGGATCAATGGTTCAGGAGTTATGCTTGCTTAAAGTTGAGCAATCTGCAGTGTTTTTGACAGGTAAGGGCGCCGCCATATTGGATTGTAGTGACGACCGCGAGCCGCATACCGAGCAGAACCGTCGGTCCTTGCCCCCCTCCCCCGACTTAATCGCAACGCGCGTAATCATCACACATAGCGGTGCCCTTACCTGTCAAAAACACTGCAGATTTCTCAACTTCAAGCGAGCGTAACTCCTGAACCATTGATCCTACAGGATCGAAACTTCGATCTGCAGCCGCCCCAGGTACAAATCTAATGGATTACATACCAAATACATCATAATTTATGAGCTTAATTAAAAAGCAGCCGCCAGTGCTTACCCAAAAAGAGTGTTTACTATTTGAATAAACTGTCGAATGTATGTATTTCGAATAACGAACAGGGAAACCGTAAGTTGCAGGCAGATGCATCCTGTAGATACGTGAAGTGGTCATTGGCGTGCATGAATATTCGATCGCTAGCAATCAGAGTGCAGGCGGAGTTCTCTTATATAGAATTTCCTAGTCATAGGCACGAGTAAATGGCAACGATCAAATGAAGCGAGTGCACGTTCGTTGCAACGTAACTTTGGGTTTAATGCAACCGGTCACACAAGAGCGGCGTCTGTCGAATTGTACGACGTTGTATGTCAGTAACGAGCTGTATACGGTACAATGGACAGACCGTAGTTTCAGCTAACGTTGTTGCAGCTTATGGGCCAATATGAATTCAGTCGCAGAGAGTGCACTTTAACTATGGGCGTATATTAGCTATGGACGTGTTTACATGCCCATCGCATGATCTACCGCGAGCACTGGCCGACATGTGTACATGGATTCTGAATTAGATACCGAGTGCTACTTTAACGGGATAAAATGCATAAATTTTCACGGTCGCCTTTACATGATAATAAGCTTAACGAATCTCGCTGTAAATTTTGCAGCACTACATTCTATATTTTGTTCACTTAATTATTAATTCCATAAAACGAATTTATGTTTCGAAGATCTCTTAAGACATTTCATTTATTAACGCCTTGAAGGCTCGTGCTTCTTATCTCGACAGAATAGCCACCATTTTCAACCGCCATAAAAGCGTCTTCACTATCCAACAAAATGGTTACTAGCCATCATCGGGCCACCGACGAAAGAGTCTGTAATGGATTTTACATGTCCAGATTTACGCGTTCGTAGAACTTTATCAACCCGTTTTCCCTTGTTATTACCTTCCTCACGAGCGCGTTTTCCAGAGGTTTACATTATCATACTAATTTCCAGGAAGAACAATAACTCCACTCGCTTCTTACCGCTGTCTGTGTATTATGAAGGATAAATATTGATCTTAATAAAACAATATTATACCAGATGGGTACGTGGAACGATAATATTGACGTTTAGTAAATTTGTCTCGAAATCCCCCAAGTGTAAGCCAAGTAGTTGAAGACGCTTCTCGCGAAGGATAGGAACTGGCCGCATTCAGCGATAAACTGGCAACTTCTTTTCGCTAGTTTGCACATTCATTTCGTGCACCTTAATTGCTCCCCGGTAAACTTGGAATTATTTCAGCGATACCAATTTATTTCTCAATTTGATCAAGCTACTGAACACGAAATAAATAGTAGACGAATTCGTGTAGCATTTACAAGTTCTTCGAGGCGAACAATAAATCACGAATTTTGTTATACAAGGTACAGAGAAGCTTTCAGCCTGCACGTGGTCCCGTTTGAAATGTAAAATTTCAAACTCACAATTTCTTGAACTACGCGCACAAAGGCCAAGGACGAACAATCGCGGCGCAACAGAATTAAAAAAGGGACCATCCTGCCGGGATCGAGCGAAAATATGATAGCCAGGGAGATCCTGATGTTTTGATGGGATGCGAAAGGACAACGCAGCGAAACTCCGTCCATCAAAAGCCAAGTTCGTCGCAGTTGACACACATGCGAGAGCGCCGAGCACGCGGCTTTGCTCGATCCTCGACGCGGAATTTCCACCGTCCCCGTCTGCTTTTGAGAATTTCGTGGCCGCGTAAATACTGAATGTGTAATGAACAGCTGCCCTCCCCTCCCCGTTCCCCTACCGCCTCCTTTTTTCTACTGTTCAACATTCCGACCGCGGACAAACGTTAAACAAAGCGAGCGCTAAGACCGTCGCGGCGGCGGAAAATATAACGCGTCGCCGCTCCGCGGCGTGCCGTAGCATATTTTATATCAAATGAAAATGTTTCTACGGGTTTGTTTCCTCGTCGTATCGCGTGTTTCCATCGCGGAATCGCGCCGGGACACGCGACGCTTTATTAAACCCGCTGAACGCCGTGTTTAAATAATTAACATCGCGCGCGCGGCGCGTATTATATTTTTATCGAATTTCGCGCGCCGGATACCCGGTATCGCCAGCCTGTGTCCGTTTTATCCCGCGCGCCGGCTGTGATTCATAATGATAAAATAATGTACACAGTCTGCTCATAGTCGCCCAGCTCTGATACGATCGGAACCGAGCGTTTCCGCGCTGAAAAACAAGCCGGAAATGCCCGATGAAATTTGTTCGTTCCAGGTTTCCAGAATAAAACTCTGTGACTACTTACGAGCGCAATTTTCCAGTAAAAAATTTCATAAAATTCTCTATTACTTGTCTCGATGGCTGCTACGTAACAACATTTTTTCACAATTTTTTCATATGTACACGTGAGAAAAATGGGATAGCAATTACTAGATTGCTGGAACGAAATAAAATTCTTTTTCTCCATTAAGGGGTTACGCCACCCCTGAGGCGGCCGAAATGACATCAAAGTTCACGAATTTTTATCTCAAAAAGTATGACTGTGACAATTATTTTATTATGATATATCGTTAGGGCATACATTGAAGGTTATTTCGTAAAAATTTCACAAAAAAATATTAAGAAATGGTCGAGTTATCCGTCTTCTTGCATGGTTATCTGAAATTAAAAAACTCATGATTTTCTTGTTCCTAGATAAATTATCTATCGTGCAGCACAGCGATTTTAAGAAAAAACCATTTTTGTAGAAATGCGAGGAAAATGAAAATGAACATTCGAAGAACCAATATTTAAACGATTGTTATAAACAATTGGGATATCGTATCAAAAAAATCATATTAAATATTAAAATTATGTGTATCAAATTTGAAGTAAATCGGACGTGTAGCTTCCGAGATTTTTGTTACACCAGTTGTAGAAATGTAGTCTCGGGATAAACGCAAAAGAAGGAAAAGTGTGACTTGGAAACGGCGACTGAACTTCTAAGCACTGTAACTTCGCTATTTTTGGGAGCTGGTGCATCTACCATGGCTTCAATTATTCTCTGAACTCTAAATTAAAGGAAAATTACAAAAAAAAATCGATTTTTTAAAAGCCTCAGGGTGGCATAACCCCTCAATCGTTTTTGTTCTAGGTCTCCACCTATTAGTTGATTTTCTCGCGCGTCTAACGCTAGTTTCGCAGTTCGACGAAAACCGTCGTGGAAGCCAGCCGCGCCAAAACAAAAACCGATCGCGCGGCGCGTACATAAATCATTAGTTAATTCGTCCGCTGGCGCGATATTTAAATAGCGATGCGAGGCGGCAAGAACGCCTCGTTTTGTATTGAATTTCGCAGCAGACGCAGCCGGATACGCGGGGCCTTCGCATGGATAATAAACGAGTTTCGGTAGTTCCGCCGGCTGGATTTCAGCCTTCGTATTTTGAGAAGCTCGGTCAGGTTCCCTTCCCCCGTCACCCTGGCTTCGAATCATGCGAGGGGGATGAAAACGCATCATCCCTCTGCCTCCGTCCCGTTCCCGAGCTTCCACCGCTGGTCTCTGCAAGCAACTTCCGCTCGTAACTTGTACCTCTCTATTTTGTGCTGCAGGATATCATAGCTCACGGGCCAGGAATGGTGTTCCACGTCGTAAACCTCATCGTGATGGTACTGATGCCGATGGTGGTCATCCACGTGAAGGATTCCGGATTCAGCCTGAGTAAGCGCCATTTTACGTATCATTTCATCCCCCGCGGTTCGGGCCGAGCGATACACAGCCACCAAGGAGGAGGCGGACCATACCACCGAATGAAATATCGAGAATGGCAAACAATGCCCGCGTAATGTCTCTCCCGTGGAGCACAGCTTGCACTTCGGACCACGAATCGCTCTTCAGGGTCGAAGTCTTTACTGAGGTCCGCCGCGATCGGTTCGTTTCGCCGATCAGATCCGTGGTTTTCTCGCGGGGGGTCGATTCTATTATAAATTCGATCTGCTTGGATGTCTCTGGAAACCGATGCTTGTGTAACCAGCTTTTGAAGGACACTGCTGTCCCAACAGCTGTCCATCTTGTTCTAAAGTTCCGTAACGGTGTGTATCGGTTATTACCAGACTGCGATTCTATTTATTTATTTAGAAACATCGTCGTAATATTTTTAACCCATTAAAATCATTAAAGAGCTTTTTACTTGGCTACGGTTTGGCACAATTTAAAAATTTTTATTTTGCACGAAGAGCAGAGTTGGGCAATAATCAATAATCTTTTCAATGTTATAATCATAGCAAAACAGTCATTAGTGAAAACGTTTTGATTAGTTAGTGATAACTAATTAATAATATTAATGTAAGTTAATCGCACAATAGTGACTGATGACTAAAGATTGATGACTGTTCATCAACTACTAATTCACTAATTAGCAATGGCTGACTATTACTTCGAGCTGTGACTAACTATTTGCCATTTAGTTACCACTGACTAATGAAAAAGTTTTGACTAACGACTATTTTGCTATGACTAACATTCAAGAAGACTATTAGTCATTTTTAAATATTAGTTGATTAGTGCCCTACTCTGATGAAAAGTCGCAGTCTATTCCTTTTTCGAGAGGCTATTGTTTCTATGGGTCTGTTAAAAATGCTTCCATTTGATTCAGTATTCTAAAGACCACCTTACTGGTGATTGAGTTAAAGTATAGGCCACTCAATTTAGTGTAATAAGAAGAATATTAATATGACTAATTTCTGAGATGGGAAAAAAGAATAGGGTAACAGAGAAGAGGTATGAAAGGTAGTATATAGCCAAGCACAATTTGCGTGGAAGGCAATGCGTTAAAGGGCCATCGATCTTAATTACCGTGGAACAGGATATAAAAGACATTTGCGCAAAACTTTCTGCGAAAGTTTTCTACGTGAGACCTCCTTAGGTAGACAAGGGATCAGAAGGACATTAGGGGCACTGTAAAAGATGCTAAGGGTTCTCGGAGGATCCTGAGGAATCACGAAGGATCTGGATAGCTTGGAATATTTTGCAGACAATAGCTGATCGATTATGTATCTCGTTGCTAGTTTTCTCAAGTCGAAAATATACATTACAGACATAATGATAGTATGCATGGAACAGATATCTTGTTGCTATTTTTTCAAATTAAAATGATGCAATATAGACGTAATGCTAGCAGAGAACTAGTATCTCAATCAACGGTATAGAATATGCGGAACAATTCTGTTACTATTATTCCCAATCAATAATACAGAATGCAATGGCGGTATATGCAGAACAATTCCGCACCGAGTTACATTTTGTTTCGAATGAGAAATATATTAGAATGACACAGCGATGTATACAGAACAGTTACCTAAAAAGAGTTTAATCCCTCGGGAGTGCTTCTACGCCAGATACTTTTTGCCCATTGTTTTTGGTCTGCGACCCGGGGATTGTAGGACACGCGCATCGCCGGAGATGTTTTAATTCGAAATCCTTTAATTAGGAAGACGTCGGTCCTCGGGATTCTCGGATGTGCTTACCCTTTAATTGCTTTTCTCCGATCGTTCTCGGCGCGGCGCGCGCGGCCCGCGCCGATCCCGAAAGACGCTCCAATAAAATCACTCTTAATTGGGATTCGCGTGCTGCTCGCGATGAACTGAATCCGCGAGAAACTTTTTTCCGTTCTCGCCCGGTTTAATTGGTTGTTTCGGTCGCTCCAGCTACAGGTGGAGTCCGCGTATTTATCCATTGAAACGTAAACAGGCGACAATGTATTTTTATACCCCGAAACACAATGTTTCTCTTCTCGATCTTCCTTCCCGGACTCAGTCTTGAATAGTCTGTGGATTTTTATACGAAATAAAAATTGCAAGACGTATATTTCTCTTTTGAATAATTTTAGAGAGTTGAAAATGGTACAACGATATCTTTTTGTCGTAATCTTTCGAATTCCCATTTTTATCGATCGCTTTATAAAAATGACAACAAGATAGAAATACGTTCCAGCCATTTCACAGTGAAAGAACGACGTAGAAATGCTTTTAATATCAATTTGTACGTCTGCCTGTTTTCTAAAAATGATTCGTATATCAGACACGCACATATAGATCTAGATTTGGTGGCGATAAAACGCGTATTAAAACTGACGTGCATTTATCGCATAAACCTGAACACGTTACAGGTAAGGTTGCGATGAATTTGCGGGGACAACGGTAATGATTGAAAGATAACGATCAGATTAAAAAAAAAAAGAGAGAGAGTGTTCTAAGCCTTTGTTGGCTATCGATTTTGCAGACTGGAGACACAATGGGGATGCGCCGGTGGCGGATCGACCGATGAATCATGCAGCTGCACGCTATCCCGATGCACGCCGGTGTGCCGGCAATGAATCTCGCGGGTCACCGTGCATGTTGCATTTAAATAGAATTTTTGATACGGCGCTACACCAATCGGCAGCCGGTAACGCGAATTAAACCGGCGTCGCGTGACAGCCAAGCGGAGAAACGACTAATCAAAATCACCTGAAAATTGATAATTTTCGCTAATGAGTGTGAATCAGCGGTATCTCGTTAATCAGCGCATATTGGCAATTCGTCCGTGCAAACAGCGGCCGCTGCTGCGCGCGGGTAAAACCTGCGGCGAAACAGCGCGAACGGCGCGTAGGCCGTGGCAGCCCGTTCCAACTCCGATCTTCGTTGGCGCGGCGGCGGGTTAATTAAAAAATTGAAAAAGCTAGCATTAGCCCCGCTCTAATGGCATTCCTTGCCGCAGAGAATTAAATAAACGGCATCGTGCCAGGCTTCCGATAATTAAACAGCTCGGTGGTCACTAGTCTCCACGGAGGAAACGGTTGACGCTCAAAATCCACCGAATGAAATTAGACTCTCATTAGTCTTTCTACGGAAGCAGCTTTTCAAAATTTTCGATATAGGCCCACACATAAAAAAGTTGTAAAATGCATCTTTTAGTATTTTCTCTACAATTCCGACCAATTGCAATTTTCGAAAAAATTTCTTTTCACATCCTGTAGTAAACTAATTGCTCTAGCTTCCGAAAAGAGTTTGAATCGTATACTTCAATAATAAAAAGGTTCTCACTTTGTTTAGAGTGTCCGAATATATTAATGGCAGTCACTGTATTTCGCTCATCCCAAATATTGTTCACCTCCGGTCCGGAACGTCCCCAAAAATGCAAGAACGGAATGCGAAGATGCCTCCGATCGATCGCCAGTGTGTCAACATTCAGCGTGGCCCGGTCTCTCGTCCGCGTTTCTCGCTATTGGATCGTGTCCGCCGTGTAGGACGTCGTCGGACAAATCACCGAAGTTCAGAGATATGTCAACGGACCGGTTCTCTCGAGTTACACGACGATTCGTACGGCAACTAGTCCGTATATCCGGCCTCGTGTACGCCTCTTAAAAGTTCTGAAGTTTCGCGCGAGTATGCCTGCAGCCTAAAAGTAGTCCGTGAAGTGGCTGCACCGCGAGTGCAAAGGCACGCCCTCCTTTCCTTCTTTTCTTCGGTTTTCCCTGACTCTTTCTTCGCTCTCTCTCCCCCTCCCCCTCTCTACCTCTTTCCCCCTCTCCCCGTCTGTTCTGAGCGAGATCGTCGACGCTACAACACGGGGAACGACTCGCGTGTACGCGAGAGTGTGCACTCGAAAGCCGTAGCCACTCGGCCCGACGTCGACGTCTCTCTCTCCCATTCTTTTTCTCCCATGCTTTTTTTTTCACGAGCTACGTAAGTCTGCGAAACTCAGCCCCGCCGAGATTACTATGCGAGGATGCGGAACGTCTCCCTCTAATTATCGACGAGTTTCATTGGCGTTCCCTTTGAGCCGGGATTAAAGACGCCGATGCCTTCTGCCACTTACGACCGCGAGCGCCCTCGCTTTCAAAAGGCTGGAAATTTAATGAAATCTCACCCCCTCCCTCACCCTCCTCCATTTGCTAAGATCTCGCCTCGGAACAGCGTAAAGCGAATTTTTCCTCGCGATCTCCGCGGCCCTAATTGTTGCCAATTTGTAAGTCACCGAGGCGATCAACGACGATCTCGATCTTGGACCTGGCCGGGGTGTAGACGCTTCGGACGCGCTCCAACTAGAATCCGCTCTAATCGCTCGGCTTCGATTTGGTTTGATTAGAGTGCAATTATCTAATAATGATTAGTAGACTGCGGATGTTGTAAAATGGGTAAGTACAATCTAAAGCAGTGGGTATATTAAAAAGATTTAAAGACATCAGCGTACGGATTTCAGCTTAATCAGATAATTAAAAGAAGAAAGGAATTTTTATTCCACTCCTGTGTCTTGCAGTCAATGCAAACATTTTTATTTTCCATAAAGATCCGCAGTTCTAAATCACGCAAGTGTAACACGTCGATTTAAAAATATTTTACACGTACTTTCTTTTATTTGCAACGATCCATATCTAGGGGGTGAAAACAACCCTCGAAGTTATCGATGAATATTCCTGCAGATATCTTGGAAACTAGGAGAATAATTTCTTTTTAATCTGTGTGTTTTCAATACAAAATTTGTATTTTTTTGGATTCGGCACGTTTGTTACGAATGCCTAAAGGTCGTCGCACACTGTAGTTGCACTGTACGTCGCATGTAGTTCATAGTTCTATGTTTTACATGACGCATGGGCAAATTTTTGCTCGATCAGAGGCATTTTCGAGGGATATCCCCACTTGTGGAGTGCCGTATCTCTTGAAAATGCCTCCGATCGAGCGAATGTTTGCCCATGCGTGATGTAAAACATACAACTATGAACTACATAGAAGAATGTCAAAACAGCGGGGGCGGTCAGGCGGCGGGGCGTTCTAGTGTGCGACGACCTTAAAGTTCCATCCACGAAGTGAAGTATTCAAACAGCATGTGGCAGCTCTCCAGGAGCCACGAGCTTGTAATCCCTGGCGTCGGTTAACGTTAGACAAATTCCATTGCGTCGACGACGTTCGGAACGCGACACCCGTTAGAACCGTGACGCGGCGCTATCGACAGCGCGCCCTCTCACTTTCACCCTCGGCCGGTCTCGCAGCATCGGCGTTCCTCTCGTCTTTGTTTCTTTCGGTCTCCCTGCGGCATTCGCATAGCCGGCAGCCGCAAACGCAATAAAAGGCATCGAGTGTTTACTCGCGCCGTTAAGTGGCACTCGGTATCATATTGTCGCAGGACAAGCATTCTCGTTTTCGGGTTCCCGATTGGAGCGCGCCGCTTCGCTCCGCGTCCCGTCGACGTCTTTTTTCTTGTCGAAAGCGTTCGACAACGATCGGGGACAACAAAAACCGCGGCAAAGATGGTCGCGTGAAATACGTGAGTGAAGCGATCGATACGCGATTTCATCGGGTTTAATTAGGCTGACGGGTAGCGTCGTTCGTGCACACGATCACGTCGACGTGACGAGAGGCGACCCGACGTTTTCAATGTTTCATTATCGGGCCGGGCAAAAACGATCTTCGCGCGGGTAATCGCGTTTGTACGGCGTGTATCGGCTCCCGTGTTTTTAATGCGACAGCGGGTACGCGATTTAATTGTGATGAATTGTTGCGGGGATATTGGGCCGCCGTCGCCGCCTGGGGACTGAATGTTAACGAATCCCGTTGCCGGACGGCCAGCCCCGCTCGCCGAGAAATCAATGATTTCGTAACAGGATAAACAGAATATTACCGGATATTACAAGTTTATTGTTCACAATTCACCACCGATGCTCACATTTCCCCAATCTCATTGTTAAAAAGGTTTCGCTGTCGCTCCGACACGTACGCGTCGTCCAATTTCGCGGTAGTTTCGCAATCGCTCTCGGTTAACGAGACATCGTTCCCTCGAATCAACCCCGAGACAACATTTTACAAATTGTAAATTTTAACTTTAGGAAAACACTGTCCAACAACAAATTCGTTCCCAATATACTGTTGGCTCCTTCTTGCAGAGTTTTTATGCGCTGATTCCGAATCTGTCCTTAATTTTTCTCCTATACGCACAGTTTTTGAGGAACGTGGCTTTGAAAAAAAAAACAACATATTTTTCAACTTTAAACAAATATTGTGATGTTATTATAAAAGATATTGAATTAAGGACAGTGAAATTAGAGGGCCTTCCCGGACTCGCACAGAGTGGTTCAGGCGGCCGATCTTGTTCATTAAGATTTTAGTTACGGATTTAGTTCATCACAATAAAAAGGAGTGTGGATTCCAGGAGCCCCCACCTCCTCCGGCTTTCGTTGATTGATGAAACAGTGCACGCCGATGCACGCCGACTTTCTCGTAGCATTGTTCCCCCACCTCGCTGAAAGGGCATAAACAATTCGCCGCGTTTTTACGATCGAGGTGTCGCGTTTTAAACTTTGAAATGCCTATTCGCGACTGTAGACTTCGGCGTTATATTCACTTCCTAAGAAGATGCAATTTCTTTAATGCATTTTCTTTCCGCCGCGGCGCGGCATCCATCCCGCGGACCTTAAAACCAGAAGTTTTTCTGCGCGTATATTTCATCTCCGCAGCGCGCGTTTATGAATTGAGTCTCATTGGAGGATAATAATCTTCGGTAAATTACGTAATTCGATTCGAGGTTCGCCGTTGTTTACACTCCTCCGGGGAAGATTAAACGAAAGTCCGAGCAACGCGGCCTAAATGATTCCATTTTTTTCGAAATATTTGTTCGCGCTGGCAGCAGAGCCGGCAATATTCCGGGGTCGCGTTGATTAAAACGTAATACCCGGCTCGGTGTCTATCACATTGGCGGGATAAAATCTACACACATAGAAAGTTTCATTAAAATCAGTGGGCAGAATCTACAACGGTGGCCGGCGCGTTAGTTCCGGCGGAAACCGCGACATTACGTTTCCCCCGACCCAATAAAATAATAGAAACACCGGGAACAGTGAAATACTGGCTCGGGTAGCCGGGGCTCTTCCATTTCTTCATTCCCCGGCTCCACAAATTTACAAGGTTTTCCCTCGGTTGTTTGCATAGATTAAGCCGGGGCCGTTCGCCCCTTCCCGCGAGAGATTGTTTTCCAGAACAAGCGGAAGGACTGGCTTCCTCTCAATTTCCCTATCGCTACCTTCGCGGACTACACCCTATCTTATTCATACCCAATATCTATCCTCTCCCCTCCCGCACACATTCCTCAAACATATGAAAACTACGGGGGTCATAGCGTGGCGTGGCGTGGCATGGCGTGACAGGGACGTCGGAAACGCGTTGGATAACAAGGAAAAGAGACCGCGACGCTTTATTCACGGCACGATCCTGAAATATGTCGCGGGAAAAGGAAAAGGGCGGAGAGAGGGATAGGGCGACAACGGCAAGGCTCCTTTTTCCGCTGTCTTTGCTTGGAACGCTGCGCGTGTTAACGTGACACGTTAGGAGGGGACGATGATTAAATTTTCCAGGCAGACGCGCCAGCCAACGATACGGGATGACACCCTTGATTCGGGGAAGTGGCTGCTTCCGGCACGTTTGGATCTCATTGTTTTCATCCGAGTTGTTATTAGGTTGCTGCGTGCGAGACACTTTCCTCCAGACGTTCGATCGTGCGTCCACTGTTCCCGGCTTTCCAAAATTGTTTCCAAGTTAATAATTCAACGCAATGTGTTTGTTTAGGTTGCTGAATTTATTTATACTCAATTGGTAAACATCTCTGCATACGCATGGAACAATAAAGATCATGTACCTACAATGAAAATGTTTCAGGTCGAAGTGAAGGCGACATTCAATTTTTTAAATGAAATAGTGGTTGGTCCGTTTAAGTAAGGCCACCTAAATATCTCTTCAGATTATGTCAATCGACCAAATATCTGACAAGAACATTTTTTACGTAGCTCATTTTTTCCGGAGTTATCAAGGTCATCGATGCTTTTTGATACATAACTACAATTTTTTTATTGCATCGGGTAACTGATCGAAAAATACATTCAGATATGTATCATAGCATGACCTTGAAATAACCTTGATCTTCGAATTTTACCTAGAACTGATGTCTATCGAGATCGTAGGCTTTGACCAAGACTCTACAATCAAGAGCGTGAATGTAAATAAACATGTTTACTGTCGCAATACTGATGGTATCTAACGGGACAACGGGAGGGGCACAATGTTCTTCAAGGTCACACAAGGTCGTAAATGGAAGAAACATTCTGAATATTTCGTACTAATGTATTGACAAGTATTCTTTATCGGATGAACACTTTTATAAATCATTGTTTCTAGTAAAGGGAAGTTCAAGAGAAACAGTAGAGCTACTTTTAAGCTATTACATATGTTGTGCAACCGACACTGCTGTTTTAATAACTGCACATGTTCTCCTGCCAGCAATGAAGATAACATTGTCCCTTTAAAGTCCCACTAATAAAAATAAACGAGTCCGGGTACTACGATATCGCCTCTTAAATATCGTGTTAATAAAAGCAAACGAGTCTAGATACTATTCATACTTTAACAATCTTCCTACACCTGTGCTATACACTTGCTGCAATCATTTTTTAAACCAGAAGCCAACTTGTTTGAAACAGAGCTCGCAAATCGTTCCCCTCTCGGCAGTATCGCAATCATCTAACATCATCTCATCATTTCTCCATTTTTACCGGTGCTCAAGAATATAAGTCCGTTACAGAAACTGATTTACAAAACTCCCCAACGCAGGAAAACCGTTCGCCGCGCGGAAATAATGTCGGGAAAGGTAACGGTGTAAAAATTCCCTCATTTCCATTGGAATTATTTCTACTACGGTTGGAAACGAGTATGGTAATCATGCCAGAAATAACAATTGCCATAGTCTTTTAAGAGATCCTCGTTTCAGTTTGCCGGCAGGTATTGCCCAGGTTATCATTGCTGTTTCCATTCGACGATCTTGCGAGCATTTTTCATTACTCTTCTCTCTCTCTCTCTATCTCTCTCCCTCCCTGCCTCTCTCTCCCTTTCTCGATTGTTTCTATTTTTTTCTCTGTGTCGCTGAGGGTGTTGCAAAACCCGTTTTCGGGACAAAATTCCATTATTCCGAAATTGTAGAATATAGAAGGGAGTACATGATGTTTGTATCTGTTTTACATTGAAGTGACCTTGAGGCTCTGTAGCGATTACAATTGAAATTTTTCAAAACATTAGAATATCGAAGACTTCATGAGTGCATGATGTTTATAATTGTTTGACATTGAAGTAACCTTGAAGCTGTATAGTGATTACAATTGAAATTTTTCGTGGAAACCTTTATTTTTGATTACGTATATCTTGAAGGTGACACCAACTCATAAATAATTCTTAATAAAGTTAATAGTTTGTAGTTTGTAGTTTGTAGTACTATTATAGTTAATAGTTGTTTATTGATTTTAATACAATTACTGTGACCTTTCTAATAGATATCCAGGAGCAGTTCTACGAAAGCATCAACACGAAGTTTGATTTTCTTTGTTCATTTTGGACGCACTGTGCGTCGCGTCAAAGCTATTCGTCGTTTCCACGACTATGGCGTTTCCTCCGTGGAATCAACATTACGGGGGTCCGCGCAATTATTCGACGTGTCGCGGTAACTCGTCGGCACCGGCAACAATCGTGCCACTTGAAATTACACGGTGCCCGCCGGTTGTTTGCGAATTCTTGCCGCGCCGAGTTCGCACGGGCCGCTGTCACACCGACGAACGAGCGCCACTCGAACGATGTGTACGGCCGCGTTCTAATAATTCTCCACCTACGCCCTTTCAATTTCGCCCCCGACCCATAAATTCGCCCCGAAGTATGCACTTCGCACGCAACCGCTTCGATATGCCGCCACCGTCGCTGACATAAAGTTGTAACGACCACCCCTCTCACCCCCCCGCGCGCGCGCGCGCAAACCCACCCCTCGCAAAATCCCGACACTGCCAGATGGAAATACGTTAGATTGTTGCGCATCGATTGTCGGATTTATGCGTCGTGCTGCACTTTTATTGAATCTGAATTATTAATACCGACCGAGTAGAAAATCGGTGCGGCTCCTCGCGAGATAGTGCTTCGTTTACGAATAAATCGCAACTTGTAGCGCGAACTGTTGTGCACGGCGCTCCTGTTGTGTCCCTTGTAAATGGTAAACGGACCGCGCATTTTTATGCAACGGAAAAATGGTCTCCAGCTCTCGCGAGAAACCGGAACCATAATCTCTTTCTTTAAAAATTATGGGTAGATTTAAACTAATGTGGTGGATCAAATATTGAAGTAGGGGATTTTATAATTTGAATAAATAATAATTTGAATATGCTGTGTATGAAAATAATGTACCGGCGATACGAAATTCATCTGGTGCTTCTTCTGTTTCGTGTTTCGACTACTAAATCCACTAAAGTTCGAGAAAGAGCAGACGAGAGAGCTGCCTCCGTACAAGTGTCTAACAAAGCGAATTGCCACGTGTTGTCGAGGAGTTTGAAGAAGTTAGCAATGTTAGCGTCAGGGATAATTTGATCGAAAGCGGCCGAGGCGAAGTCTGAGCAGCGAGAACAGTTGGAAGCATCCCTGGCAAGATGGCAGGGTGGATGGGATCAGGAGAATTGGAATTAAAAATGCACGACGCGATGAAATTTAAATGAAATCCCGCGATCTTCGGGGGTACGGGGTGGGGGGGTGTCCAATGAGGTTCCTGTAGGAACCGAGTTCCACGGGGTTGTAAGCGTCAATAACCCGTGGCCGTGACACCCGGTTCCGGGTAGATTCCGCGTCCTAAACGGTTCCTCCGGTGTCCCGGTTCACGATAGGTGTTCTCGTTTGCTCCACTGGATCCGAGTGGATTACGGCATGATAACGAAGTAGTTATTCCGGGTGCTCCATCCTCTCGAGGGAGCGGAAACGGGGCTCAGCGAATTAGTCGGCGGTCCATGATTTGTTATTCAAAATTCACGGAAAGGCGGCCCGTCTGGCCGCACATCCGGCTTCGTTCGAACGTAATTTCCGGTTGAACCGAACTGCTGCTTCGTGTGCCTGCGTTCCGCCACGATCCAGGCCTCTGCGAGCTCCCGGCCTAACTTTCGCGCTATGCTGTAACATTCATAATTCAGCGCTGGCAAATACTCGCAGGAGAAGCAGGATCAGAAAGCCGCCGACGCGACGGACTCCCGTTGATCACCCGCACCGCTCGATCTCTACGCAAATGATTCCACGGTAAACAAGCCGAACTGATCGAACTGCGCTGTTACTGTTTCGGTAATGAGAAATATGGCAAAGTCTGATTGCAACGGAAAGCTCGAAGTGGTGAACAGTGAACAGGAGGTTCTAACGAATGGGACTTTCCGACGGACGTCGCTAATATTGATCATCAGCTTGTGGATTTTAGGCATTCGTTATCAGTTTATCTTCAAAGACAGTTTCATAGTCGAAAAAGTGTTCTCAAATAGAGACGAACGCTCTGCAACCAAGTTTCATAATTTTCTGATTTTCCGGGTTCTTTAACTTCCCGTGAAGTTGATCTTCGCTCTTCAGAGTCCGAAGTTAATCTGTACAGTTTGATGTTCTTGTTCAAAGTTCTTCCACCTGCCTACCAACGTTCAAGCACGAGGATTAATAAAAATCATTCGATCGTGCAATATAGAAGCCAACAGTGAATTTACATTTCTCTGGGAGCGTCGAAGCCAAGGTGCTCGAGAGTTTGAATATTTCGATCGGCAGTCTGAAAAACCAGTGGTATCTGTTATTTTCCGGGAATTATGCAAAGCTGCCATCCGCTGTGGCTATTTACCGACAAATCCCGCCTCTGCCACGCGGCCGTCCAAACACTCTGATTGCCTTTTACGTTCGCCGATGTTCTAAGCCTGAACTTCTCTCCTTGCCGACCGGAGCAGCCACTCGTACGGATCCTAAATCTGATCCGGCGCTCCTTTGTTCCGACCTACCCTATTCGTTCTCGCCTAAACCAACAGTGGCCTCTCGGCCGGTTCTCGCGCTTCCTTCTCTACTCTTAGAGATCCGCTCTCTCTCTCTCTCTCACTCTCCTTCTTTCTGTAGACACAGCTACCGGGGTGTCTGGACGTGTGATTTGTAATTCCTGAAGGAACTCATCCTCGGGGGCCGTCGTCGGTCGAACGACTCGCGCTGCATAATTTGTAATTCCAAAGAATACCAGGAATACGAAGTGGCCGATAGGATCTGCCGCGTCGAGGCGAGGGGGGCGCCTTCGTCGCGGATAGAACGCTGACTGGAACCAAGAAGAAAACGGGACTTAGAGGAACCGAACGAGAATGGAGGCGGCAGCGGCTGCACCGTCGAAGAACGAAAGCGAAGAGAGCTTGCCGAACAACCGGAGAGAGAAAGGATCGTTCGGAGGTGGGGTTCGATGAATTCAAGCTCTCACACCGCCGAGCAGTCAGGGCTTATAAGAGGGGTACGCAGCCAATTTCGTTGACTCGAAACGAGCACGAGGCTCGACGTAGCGTGAAACGGTGCAGGCCGGAAGAGACGCGCATCGACGAACGTACACGAGGCGACGCGGGAGCCGCCGCCGCGCCGCGCCGGAAGGAGAAAGTTTTGTCCGAGAATATTAACCTGCGAGCCGGGGATGACGGGCGTGCGCTTTATTTGCGCGAGAATTGTATTCTCGATCAATTTTTGAGTTGCCTATCGTATCGTAAATTGAAACAAGTCTCTAGCCCATCGGGAAGTTAGTTTAAAATCAATTGCAAAATTTGTACCCAACAGACAAACAGACAGACAAACAAGAAAGCGAGTTAATAAAAACGTGATAAAATACAATGCCTTGTTACTTGATTTATTTATCAGTGGCCAAAGGTGAAAAATTTCCATAGCATTTGACGGTCAACTACCTTCAATGATGTTGAGTCGTAGATCACTGTAGGCGTCTTAAAATGTGTAATTCTAATTTTGAAGGACGGAGTTGAACTTTATATGTCCTCCACGCGTCCACCTACAAAGAAACTATTAACACGGAATCAGTAGCGCGTTATAACTAGTTGGGGCCTTGGGCAAAGTAGAATTTCGGGGCCCCCGAGGAAAAACGTAGAATTCGGATCTTGGATCTTGATTTCTGTTCTGAGCCCCCGTTTTCCATTGGACGAAACTTGCGTGGTTTCGGAGGTGACATAATTTTTCTGTCACGAACAGCAGCCGGGTTATTCGGGTGGAGCTCCGACTTCTGAAATGTGTATAATAATGCACATCTTATTGGCGCACGGAACAGTAAAAGCCGAGCGTTCCACTAGAAAAATAACGATTCCTCGGACATTATTCGCGAGCGTGTCTCGTTCTGGTTTTTATTTTGGCCATAAAGCGAGCTGGATCGGCGTCCGCGTAGCTCCGGATGTGCGTACGGCTGCGGAGCCGTTTCCGTGGGCCGTAACGGCGATTCCGGGAGGAGTGGCGCAAGAATTCCGTGCATAGCGGCGGCGGATAGCCCTGGACGGAAGGGAAAACGACTGGATCCTCGCCAGACGGCGTTAGGCTAACTAGCTCGTGGCAGCCGAATGCACAAAGGGGGGCCGGCCTGCCGTTTACACCGGATAATCCGCGCGAAATTAGGATGGTAAATTGGTTTCCGCGCGAGTAATGAGAACGAAGTCACGGGCACTGAGCATCGCCGGTGGGACGTCGCGGTTAACATGTCGGAAGCGGCTGACTTGATACCGGACGCCCGGCTTTGTGGATACGGCGGAGGCTGGAGAGTTTGCCCGGGAAGATGTAACAACGATACGCGTTGCTCGGCGATGGCCGAGGACAACGAACACCGGCTGAAATATTAACGGCGTCCCGTGCTAGCTTCAACTACGACGGCGTCTCCTCATAACCATCCGGAAATAGTGGGGTCTGTTTAGGGAGAACGTTCACGGCTGAAACAATTCTCGGAAAAGATTCCAACTCTGGACTAGTTGCTGGAAATCATCTTCTTCGAGTCTTTGCGTTAGTCTTCGCGGTTCATGGAGGTATGCACCAAGTTCATGTTGATTTCGCAAAAGCCAAGATAAACGCCGTATCCGCAGACTCGTGAATTTCATAAAATTCAAGAGAAGGTTTGAGTACCCAATTGCGTAACGTGAAGGATCAAATTTTCTTGCCGGCAAGCCGAGTTTGAATATTCTTTGACATATATGTACATAAATTAATACGTATGCCAATTAAGGCACGTGTACTTTGAAAATTCACGGTTCAATATTCCAGCTGGCAGACAAGTTAAATAGGAGCTATCGTGTCTGATCGTAACCCACCGCTTCTACTAAAATGATCTGTAAGATTTATACGAAGTATCGTGTGGACACTAATTTTTTCCATTGCGAACATCTTGCGCTTTCAACCCTAATGTTTCCATTTCTCGAACCACCCTCTAGAAAAAAAGACAATTCACACTTTGAAATAAAAATTGATTGCAAGTTGACTCCGGACGTCCTTCAAAAATTAATTGGGCCACTCACTGGACTCAATTCAAACACTGTACACCTTAAAAAATGAATTGGACCACTCTCTGGACCCAAGTAAAACACTGTACACCTTCAAAAATGAATTGGACCACTATCTGGACTCAATTAAAACACTGTACACCTTCAAGAATGAATTGGACCACTCTGTGGACACAATTAAAACACTGTGCAGCTTCAAATAAAATTCGAGTCGAGATTGATCAATTCTAGAAGCTGGAAGTCAATTTATATATTTCGATCGCACGTCCCTGATCCAGGCCGTAGCTCGGTACGCCATAAAATACGAGACAGCCATAAAAATCTTAATCGAAGCTGCAGTCGCCGAGCGGGAAACCGCGAGGCCAGGGGTGGGTAATAAAACTGGAAACTTAATCAACATTACCATCAGCGCGATACAATCGACGTTACTGGGGACACCCGCGGCAGACTACGCGGCGGTTGGGTGTATGTGTATAGAGGGAAAGAGGGAGAGAGAGCGGGTCTGGGTCGTGGTCGTTGATTCAGAATGTCAGAGTTGAGCACCTCGAAACTCGGGCACACACAGCCGGAATCTCCGCAGAATGCTTTCTTCCCACAAACGTTCGGGCTAGTCGCATAGAGATGACAGTGCAAGTGTCTCGCAGGAGGACATCCTGAATTTCCAAAGGGATTCGGCTAGCCAAGAACGCGGTGCTGAAACTGCATTGCCCGGGGATTGTCGTCCACGGATCCGGGATCGAGGTTAAACCGTGGGGAGATCTACAAAGCGAGCCGCACGCTAATGTGGTCACGTTTAAGACCGCGCCGAATGCACGTCGCCCTTTGATCGTCATTCTCCACGGCGATTTAATCTGATCCATTTTTGACCGTTGTCTAGACCTCCGAAGAAATAGGGGTCGCACGGGTAACCGCGGACATTTGAATATCTTTGTTCCTCCACAGAAAAACAAGCGACCACACTTGCAAGCAATCAAATTTTAAGAAGAAATGTAAAACTGGGAGGGGAAGGCATATAGTACCCGTTTCCTTATATTTTTTAATCTCGTTTAATTGACCAGGGCCATCGCTCAACCGAGCTTATTCCGATCCTGGTAGTGAAAACAGTAACAAACTTAGTATAGCAGATAGCTTTGAGAAAGATCTGAAGATTTACTTTGAATCCCTTCAGCCGAGATTCCCGAACAAGTTCTTACCGCCCCTCTACCGGGGAATGCTTGAAATTTAATTCGGATCCGATGGAGCGTCGGAAAGAACACGATGGAGATCGTGAAATCTCGCTGGCCGGAGAGTATCTGTTGCAGAAATCAAAAGCAGAGAGGCGTTTAAAAGTTTCGAATTCGATGAAAACTAGAAATTCTTAAGAGAACCATCGCACCGAGCAGCGTGCACTTGGTAGCACGGGGCTACCGGCGGGGGATCGCTGAAGATACTCGGGGAAAAAGAAGTAAGCGCACCGATCAAACTCTTTCCGATTAATAAAAGCTTCCCCCGCGAAGAGCACTCGAGACGTTACGACCTCCGGTTGATCTCGCGATCGTTGCTGTTACGGTACGTTTGCACGTGGTCCGCCGGCTAAGAAACTGCCGAGAACTATCCTCCGTTAAAGAAGAAACCGACTATTTGATTTTATATATGTCTTTACGAGGTATTCTACATTCTTGTCGGGAGCTACCGCCAGGTGAGTCCGTAGAAACCGCAAGATCCTCTAAAGAAAAGTTGCTCTCCGTCTGTGGAAATGCTACGCGGACTGTTTATTGTCTTGTGCACTTCCGACCCTTGCATCTGCGAATTTAATCCTCAACGGTACTCATTTTTTAAATTACACTTTTCTTGGAAATGCGCTTCTCACGCTGGAATGATCATGAGTTGCAGTGGTATAATTCTACAAATGATTTTATGAGAAGAACTAATGTCAAGGAAGAATTTGACTGGGGGTAAACTTTTCTCCTTCATTAGCTGTCACATCTATTTCAATTTATTTTACATGACTAAGGGAACAGTATTAATATAATTTAGGTATTTTAAGGTGAAATAGAGCCCAATTTTTTAATTCAAGTAATAAATTTTAATGAATAGATATTTTCCCTCTTGTTCGACGATATTTTATTAACTAAAATTCCTTTCTTGCCAACCTTATATAGGAGACTTTATATATATATATATTAAGAAAAAAAAATTTTTTTTTTAATTTTATTTTTTGTGTGTGTGTGCTGGAATTGTTTAAATGTTTCGGCTTTAGAAATTGGGTTTAGAGGGATGATATGCAGATAAATGAGGTGATTTTTCATGGCCGCGAAGCAGAAAATTTATTAAATACGAGATAGGAAAAAAGGAATAGGAAAATCCGTGGGGTACGACTTCGGCCCGCCTATTGACTTGGCCGGGCGAAAAAAAAGAAAGGGAAAGAAGGATACTACATCGGCATTCGTACGTACACGCGCGTGAACGGGCACACACGGGCCGCATAGTCGTGCGTGAAACGAATGCACGCAGCCTGCCAAGATCCGGCTTCACGCACGGTAACTCCGCGAGGTGATTACAAGCCGGTGCCAACTGGATACCGTGCCAGGATCAGAAATATCCTGGGGGGAGCCCGTGGAAACCGCTTCCAACCCCGTGGAAATCGAAGGAACGAGCGAAGGAATTGTCAGGACATAAGTAGGGAATTACGCGTCCTCGGTGAATTACAACGATCGATCCCGAAATACGTATATTTCCCGCGAAACGTTTCCGAATACGCGCCGCAGTGTCGTTCCCGCGGATTTATCGATCCTCGAGGACCCTTGAAGAATAAAGATTGATTTCTGCTTCCATGCTGCGGTGCTCCGAGCTTTGAAAAAATAACTCTCTGTCCGCAAATTAATTCGCGGTACTTGGAATTAATCGCAGCTTTATTTCATATTCAACTCTTTCGCTGCGGTAGTGGTAAGAGCTGCTTCGAATGAAAGGAGCATCGTAAATGGACGATGCTGATGGAATAATCATTCAAAACGCAATTGAAACACTGCATTCTATTAGTATTTGTATCGAGAGGGTGCTCTTGCGGTCAGGGAAATTGTGCTTTTAGCTTTTGTTTCAGCAAAATTGTTGAGATGTAATTGTTTAGACGATCAGGGAAAAACTCTCTTGAGAATTTTGCGTAACAAGTTGGTTGTACGCACAGGCTGAGTTTTTCGTACTTTTTTGGAACTCTCAACGTCACCTCCATTTGTATAAAGGGATCACCCCTTTTTAAACACCTCCGACGATAGTCCCTTTCATTAGAAATTCAATAAATAAAATTCAAGTTTCAATTCAATTTCGTAATTCAAATTAGATACTGATTGATAGAGGGCATCTCGAAATCGGCGATTTATTTTGCAGCGGGCGAACAAAAGAGTTGGGCGTGACAGTGGCCCAGTTTCGTGGGACGCTGTCACGATAGGGTGGGCAACAATATGGCCAGTAATCTTCAATTTTCAGCAGCTATAGAACCGCGCTTTTATAAGTTGCGTTTCCTCGTTCCGAGCGGGACGGGTATCGGTGATCGTGGGTGATCGATAGCGCGAAATTGGTAGCGAGCTGGATGTGCCGTTGTCACGTTGCGCCGGGCCAGTTGCGTTGCATATCGAGACGTTGGCCGGTGATTTTGACGGGGCTGGCTCGCGTCACCGCGTAATGCGCGCCGAAATGCGGTGTCGTTTCATGGAATAATTATCCGTCCGCCATTTACCGGCAACTTCCGACCGACTCGATATTTCGCAACAGAGCGGAACCTACCAGCATAAACTGGTTCTACGTTCCTCGGCGACACGGCGGATCTTCTGTACGAATTAATTCGGCTGGCAGCCGTCGGTTCTACGAGCGAATTAAATTCCCCGAAAATAGTGCGCGGAAGTTTGTTAATTACGATCGCTCGCGAAACTGTACCGTGGCACCGCAGCCGCTGGGTGCAGCGGTGGGAACACGGTTTCAGGTGTAGGTCGCGACGGTCACGGAAAAATCGGTGACAGCGAATCACACTCGACCCGCTAATGGAAATAGCAACGGCGACACAGGACCTGCCCGAAAACGTTCAACGGCGAAACGGGGAAGAAAAATTGTTTTCCGCGCGCGTTGTCTTTTCGTTTCCCCGTGAATAAATAGGCAGCGAATTCCACGGGAAACTGTTCGCGACCAACCACGACCGTGTCGCGCGTCTTTCATCCGTGAAACGCCTTTGACATTTTTATTCCGGACATTACGGATTTTTATGAAATCGTAATTTCGTGGGTTTATTCGATTCAGTCGCGTACACGCCCCCGCGTAGAATTCCGTTCGTCGCGGAGCTTGAAAGGATAAATTCTAGCCCCGATGAATGCGGAAAACGAGCTTGATAAAAACCACCGCGCCGCTGGAATACGAGTGTCTGCTTACGGCGTATTACGTTCCCCGCGACTTTGTAAATTGTTATCGAATTTGCGGCTCCGACGAATAATTGCCCGGCATTGTGGAGTTTTCATTTATTTGCTTAATGGAAGGTCCTTTGCGATCGTGTACAATGAACGACTCGTATTCGTGGGAACGTGTGTCGGCCGGTAACAATGGAAACAGAAGTTAAAAGTGGAATACACTGCTTGTGTATCTTTTGATCAAGCTTCCTTTATTTTTGTATAGTCGATGAGAAAAGTTCTTTTCTCATTATCATTTTTATCGGTAATGTGCAGAGTCCCTTTACTGTTCATTCCGTTCTCTTTCATCTGTTTCAGAATTTGTTGCAGCATCTATAGTTCAATTATATTCACATATGAATTGTTGTTACGTAGGACTCGAAAGGGTCAAACCAATTGAATCAGTAGGGTAATTTCGGGATGGATGCACCACATTTTGTTTTTGTTTATAAAAATTTTACTAAAAAGAACAGATCTCTTTAATAAAATATAACGATAAATGTTGTGTGTGTGTGAGTAAAACTTTTATATTAATATATTAATATACTTACAATAAAAACTGCTGCATCTCACGCCAACTTGATAAATAAGAAGTCCTCAGCTGCGATACGTAGATTTTTCAAAATATTGTAAAATATTGTAAACAACGTGTTGCGAGGGAAAACGATACAGTCCTCCGCTGCAGTTTGTCGCGATCGGGGTGGAAAATGATTTAGCAAAAAGTTCGCGGTCCAGAAACAACAAATGGAAGCCATGCGACGATCGGGTAATGTGGTCAGGAAAAGTTTCGTCGGAACGGGGAGAGCGGTGCCGTAACGGAATATCGATGTTCTATTTATTCGTTAATATCATTCAATTACGGTTTCTCCGATCAGTTGCTCGTCCACGTTCCACTCGGTCGGGTTCATCAGAATTCAGCGGATACGTATCGCGGAAATTTTAACGACGATAACGACGAGCCGTCGCCCGACTTAGGAATTCCGTCGGTGTAGTGGTGGCGAATACGTGGAATTGGAAATGCAGTCGCCGTTTCTGATTACGATCGCATCGAGAATATACCGCCGCGATGCGTACGCACGCGGTTCTTTTCAGATTCCGTTTCGCCTTGCTTTTTCAGCCGCGCCCCGTTTCCTCCGTGGTCCGTTTCTATTCCTCCTGCGTTTTTTCATCTTCTTTTTATTTTATGGAACATACTCGATTTATACGTCGAGGGCGTCGCTCAGGTGCGTTGGCCACATGCTGCACTCCGCACACCCTCGTTGCACCGTCGTCGAGGCAAAACGCGACGTGCACGCGAGGCGACACAAGATTGTAGCCCGTGTTCGACGTAGACGCGTTACACTGTTCCGCGAAATCGCAGTTAGTTCTAACGTTTTCGATGAAACGATTAATTTACGTAGCGGGCGTGTCGACCACGACGCTGTAACCGAACGTTCTCGCGTTGGAACGACAGTCGACATTACGGTATTACCCCTTTACTTGTCCTGCTGCAAATGTAGTTTCGCTGTTAATTACGTGGCAATTCCAGGTCTCGAACAAGACTTTATCCGTTTGCTATTGCGAACAAAATTTTTTCACGGTACTGCCTCGTTAGTAGTTTTTGTTCGTGCTCCTTACTTCGCGGCTATTTTCACTTCTATGAATTCTTTGCGTGAAACTTTTCAAAACCATTTTTGAGTACTCGGGTATCGATAGAGACTGGTCTACAGTAGTGTGCTTCGCTACTTGTTACTCTAACAGAGGTTAGAATTGTGTATTTCTGTTGTATAAAGGTCTTCGATATTCATATATTATGTCATATTTTGGTGGCATGAATGAATTTATACATAAGGGTGTACCATATCAAATTCTTTACATTACAAAATTGTTTAAATCAATCTGCGAAGGCAGTCTTTATTATTAAGAAGGATAGTGATGCTTCTACAGCTGCAGATTCTGTCTCGTTTCGTTAACTAATGTTACAGAGGCGATTTTTATCAATTGAGCCGAGCTGGTTGGACAGATTTGACGAACGGTACCAGCGACGTGATTTGCCGGACGACGTTCCTGGGGATAGGAACAGGTCGATACGGGGCGTATATTTCATGCGATACAATATTTAGAATATGAAATTGAACCCGAAATTTGTGTTTTAATTAATTGCACTCCGATGTATTTCCGTATCAGCGCTGCAGCCCATGTCCAGGCGCACATTCGAAATGGATGAGCTTCTATGTTTAATGGAAAAAATCGACCGTAAATCTGACCGTCCGAGTTATACCGGTGGAAATAATTAAAAAATACTGAAGGAATTTATATTCGTTATTTTGCTTGCCGTGGTTAAGTACCGGCGCTCGCCTATTATAATATTGGAACGCGGCTGTGTGATATAAATCGAGTGTCTGGCCAGTGACAGACGTATACCACTGGCAGACAAATTGCTACATCGCACTGCTTCTACATTTTTCTTGAATATTCATTAACTAATGGAATGCCTCTACAAATCACTCTCCCGTCGACTTAATTGATATTTGTTTAAAAAAATACTGCCGGGGAAAGAATATTTGACACAATTTTCAGGTGTTTTTAAATTCATTGCAACGATTTTTACCTGTGTACCCTACGATGGGTACTTTAAATTTTAGTTTGGACCTCTGCCACGTTACTTCCAAAGCCAGGAAACTTCACCAAAATGCAAAACCGAGCATGTACTTTCTACACTGTTCGAGTAGAATATTTCTTTTCGAGGTCATCCTCTTTTAAAGCTTCCACAACTTTACTACCCTCTTTTCGGAGAAGCATTTTTTAAGAAAATGAAATCTCTACATTCTCTTAGCTTTCGTACAATTTATGTTTATACATGTATAATGTTATATCTTTCAAAACAAAGATTTCATTATTTTTCAAGTATCAATTCCTCCTTTATAGTCCTAATTCAGCCTTATTCTCCTCTCTTTTACTCTATCGGGTAAGACCGTCACTACTTTACACTTATTCTCTCTTAATATGTTCAACAGGTTGAAAAGGATATGAAAGTATTTTTAAATTCGTCTAACGTTCTCAATGTTTCCAATGTCCTAATCATTTTTGTCCTAAATGCATCAAATCCGCTTTAGACGTTTCACTACTTTCTACCTCACTCTCCCAATTTCGTTCTAAAATCCACATTCTGTTTGTCAATGTGCCATGTTGTCCGGAAGCTATTCGTGATTAAATTGACCTTCTCGATTGTCAAATTCCTGCATCACGTTACGCCATGACGGATCACCAATTGTCCGGGGAGTTCCGTCCGCCCTCTCGTCAAACAGTCATCATCATCGGCGGCCACCTAATATCCCAGAAACCCATTCCCCACCCCGAATGGTAATTTAATAAAGGAACGTCGCGTGGAGTAGGGTGTCGGGATCCCTCGGAGGAAACACGGAGGCAGAGCGGCCGCTTGTGTTTGTATAGGAACCCATAAAAGATGAAGAAACTAAGTCGCGCGGGTATGGGAGAGCCGTCTCAAAAGAGAGGAGGTTCTCGATGACACGTTTCCTGAACGGGTCGGCGAAAGAGAGTCTCGAGTCTCTTCCGTCGAAGGCGGCACGCGGAAATGGATCCTGATCAAAATGCATCAGTCTGCTTTTTCTGGTATCAGCTCGATCGGAACGAGGACACAGATACGAAGAAACACCGTGGGAAGGAGACAGCGAGACAAATAGAGTGAGAGAGAGAGAAGAGGGAGGGAGAGAGAAATAGACGGTATAAAAGGAAGGGAGAAGAGAATGGTAGGAGGAAGAAGGATCGCGGGTGGAATCGTCGTGGCACGGGGCTGGGGGTGAAAGGACGAGGGTGGGAATCGGCGGGGCTGGAAAATGGGATGGCGGAGATCGAGAGTTGCGGATCTCGAAGTGTACCGTGCGACAATGGGGTCCGAGGTGAAAACTGGCAATTCCTCAGCCCGGCGAGCGGCCGAAGAAAATGGAGAAACTATTTTCACCGGTGGAACTTCCGCCATTGTTGCAACCCCCGTTGCACAATGCGGCCCCGGTCGTTTCATCGCGAACGTGCCGTCGAAATCAGCGGAATAATTCTGTACGGTTAACGTGCGTTTTGTTTCGTTTTCCCCCGCAGCAGTTCTTTTTTTTTATTACCGCACACAACAACCCCAACCGCGGCCGCCGCCCGCTGTTGGCAATGAAATACGACGGTGTCTTCGAAAAAATTTTCGGAAAAATTGTTTGCCAACCGGCGATATATCTTCGGACGGGTTTATCTACCGCGGACAGCTGAATCGGAAACGGGTAATAAAATCATTGACACGCTTTCGATTCGGGCGAAAGACCGCGTTTGCATATAAATAGTCTTACCCCTCTGTCTTCGGGGCTGGTTTGTAACTGTCCATTGTTTGACAGTCGATATGTGTCCACCGTATATTTACTCCGCGTGTACATACATATAATTCTGTCCGGTCGAAATTCTTGCGGACATGCTATTTGCCGACATAAATCTGCTGTGACGTCTTGCGAGCACAGCTTTTCACAATTTAATTGCCTCGGCGCGGCCCGGATCGCCGACAGCCCCTAAAAAGCTGTCAACGTTTGTCCGCGTGACAGGAATCGACGACGGCGATCTGATTTCAACATTTTGTATTAATGTCTCTGATAAATTCATTCGAACGTCCGGTTGCTCTTCCCCTACCATCCGAGTCACTAATCTTTCACTAGCCCGTTTCATCGAAAAGGAAAAATAGTTGGGTACTATTAACCTCGAATTATAACATCGCTGGAATTCGTATTGCTCAAATACGCTATGTAATAATAATTTCCTGCGGTTGTGGGAAACTCACGGAAAGTTTGTGCTAATCGAACGTTGAGAAAAATAAAAATAAACCGGTATAAATGATTCTATAGAGCGATACCAACGATAAGCTAGTCTCGAAGGTGTCGGTCCGTTCGTGAGCCGCGCGGCACGTTTAATTTGCGTCCGGCCGCTAATCAACCTTCTCCGGCACGGCATCAGCGCTAACATAAATTTCGTTCCAGCCCCTCGCGTCCAGCCGAACGTTCATAAAATATATACCAAGCGGCGCTTTAACCATCCCGGTTTTAAATTATTCGAAAGAACTATAATTAATGCATCGAATTCGGTCTGGATGCAGTTTGCCAACCCGCAGATGATGCCGCGATAATGGGACAGCGAGAAACCTTCTAACAAGTATCACGGGGTTGATCTTTATCGTTCATTAATGACCGTCCGTGTAAAACAACCCCGCCAGGAAGGGTAGCCGAAATACACACGAATCCGCGTAATCTGCCATCCCTATAGAATCGCGTTTATCCAACCCCTCGATCTGCTATGGTAATTCTCATTAATGTTTCATTTTTACGTGATAGGTCAAGATTTTATTGGCTGCTGAAATTCGCGGCTGGGGCCACATTAATCTACCCCTGCACGGGGGTTGATTCCCACTCTTGTTAAAATAGATAGAATTTTATACACAGGGTGTCCCGTTTGGAGCTTCGCACGCAGTCATTTCCGATTTATTTTTCAAATAAAATTTACTCTGTGTTTCCGGGGTGTTTCTCTGTTCACTTTGTCAAGATGAATTTAGTTTTCCGAAGTCGTTCAAGGTCGTTTACGTTTTCAGAAGCACGTTCATCTAGAACACAGTAAGGCAGCTACTAGGCAACTAATTAATCCTTAGCACTCGACCGCCCTTTCTAAGAAAGCGTGATAAATCTCGCCGCGAGGAGATTGCCGGCAATTATGGCACGTACACGGCCTACAGCGTTTGTTCCGTAAAATCTCACGTCAAATCTCATTTCAACAGAGTAATTATCGCAGGGATCTCTTCTCGCCAAAGCATCCTTGACCAACATCTGTCCGCGGTGTTCCATTAAAAAGCGATCAGGCAAATAGGCATGAGTTTTCCAGTGGTCCCGCCTCGGGAAGATTAATCCCTTTCATCATAAGGGATCAGCCTCGAAGAAAGGAGGCCAGTTGTAAATCGGACCTCGGATTAACATTCTCGTTCCGGCTTATCTGGTAGGATCAATCCGATGTTAATGCGGTCTGGAAGGAAATTCCGAAAGAAACTGGGAAATGAACAAGCGGCCCCGATCGCGTGAAGCCTATCTGGAGCGAGAGGAAGTACATCTGCGTCCCTGTTTGTCGCTCATACCGCTTCGAGATTATCGCCCGCACGAGAGTTCGAGTAAGCCCTGTGCATAATGTATGTACGCAGTATACCTGCACAGGGGGTAGGGGGGAGGCTAGATAATTACCAAATGCCGTGACGCGTGTATGCGCCTCGCTATAGGTCGCCACAGTTCACGTTGGAAATGAATCTATCCCGCGCAAGGACTGCACAGTACCGCCAGCCGAACACAGGAATCCTCTGCTCCTAAGTGTGTCCGCCTTATCTGATCGCGTCGAGATCATGGGAATCGTTCCAGATCGGAATCAGGGTAAACACGAAGCAGAGACATGGGGGACGCGCCAACGAAGATACCAGACCCTCGCGATCATTCTTCAGGGATCCTAGGCGACTCTAATCGCGATGACTCAATTCATTTAAAAATTCGTTCAATTAAAAGTAGGAAAATTGAATACGGTCATGTCTCTATTGACGCAGAAGCCTCGGGGGCATTCGTTTGCGTCGGTCGTAGACACTCCGCGTTGCATTAGTAGTGGTTCACACCGATATACCCGTGCCGAGATCAGATTGCTACAATGGAGGGGATATTTTCTTTTGCGTCAAACGTGTACAGTCTTTTCGCGTGAATAGAGACATTACTGTACACAGTTTTGTTAAACCGGAAATAAAAATCTTTTTTTCTCTAACTTTTTTATTTATAATATATTTCATGTATATTTACGAAGAAACCGGTTTAAGGAATTTGTTGGACGTGCAGCAGGTAGAAAGTACACCTTTTCTGGAACGTCTGACCGTAGCTCGATATTACTCCTCGTAATGGCACGCTACCTGAATATATTGAAGATTTTATTATGCATCCCTAGTAATATTTACTTATCTTTCTGTGTCGGACCATTTCATACATGTCATACTCTCTGTTCCCATGAATTTTTGTACAATACAATTTTTTAAAAATCCATAAAATTTTCTATCCAAAATGAATCACATCGGTAATGAAGAAAACCACGCTACTCCTTTCTCGACTATTTAAAAATTCAGCACAGTGTAAAAAAAATATAATGTGTGTAAGCATGATCTCTAATCTCTACCAACGCAAGTGGAGTAATCGGCCAATGATCGGACAATCTCCTCGGGCGCGTCTAAAATCAATATCGCCGTCGAACTAACAGCATAATTCAAACTTCTAGATACCCTCTGACACAAAGAATCACAGCCGGCTAAAATCACGAAGATTCATTACTTTGTCGCGGCAATTAAAATTCTATTCCACTGAAAAGTTTCGCCGGGAGCCGAGGAGTCACTCCGATAATATTTCTCTTGGAAACTCTTTTCCTTATACCGTCGTCGTCGCGGCAGATAATTGAAAAAGTACTCGGAAACTGTTATGTTCCCATTTCGTTTAAAAACCTGGCACTGATACACGCTGATTCCGGGGAAAATACGTTTCTTTTCCCGGTTGCTATTGTTCTTCAATACAAGACTGCCGCGTTACGAGTCTCGCCGGGTAAAACGATATCATTACAACGACGTCGACGTTTCTGCTACGTTTCCCCTGTGTCGTACATTCGGACAGATCATTTTACATTTACCGTTTTTGCTCGACGCAGTTCTAACGAATTCGACATTTTCATATCAGTGCCCGACCAGCCGATCGACAGAAGGAGAGAGAATTTAACGCGCCCCGGCGAATTAAGCCGCCGGAACGTATCACGCATTTTCCTGATTAATTAAACATTCGCTCGACGTTCACGTTACCGACCGCGCGACGCGATCTTATTTCGTTCGCCGGAAACGTTTACCGGCGTTATTTACATGCAAATAAAAGAGTCGTTCGGATGAATATTTATTGGAATCGTCGCTCGAAATTATGAGCGCCGCTTACCGCGCGAGTTCCACGTCGGACGGCAAAGTGTTTAGGGCACAAACGCAATTGAACTAATAATTTCTCGGTCGTAAACGGGAAGTGCATCTTCCCTTTTTGTTGACTTCGGGCTTCAATATTGCAACAGAGGAAATTACTGCGGGGCTAATAATCGCAAGGAGACTCGGAGGTTTGCGAAAATATCCTGCGACAGCGGTGACAGACGGTGATAATATTGCAAATGGTATTTCATTCTCTGTAGGGATTTTATTACGTGCATACGTAAGTAATATTGTGTTTCTGAAAGAGTTCGAAGTTGTCTCTTTGGGACCCTGTTCTGTTATTAGATATAATTTTATATCAAGATGTTTCCTTAGTTATAAATAATCTTTATAAATAACGAGCAGCCTCGATGCCGATCATTTCTATTTTGCACAAAGATCCGCATGAATGTTTGAAGTTGAACCAAAACCACAGCTACCATCCAACCACTATCGCGTGATGAGCCTTGCAGTAATTTTGGGATATTATTAATAGCTCGGTAGCCCAAAATTTTGTTCCGCTAATCAGGAACGTGTGTAGGTCCGTCGATCGCGCCGGAATCTCGGCACGCCGGGATGGCAGTCGCGATTTAATTAAGATACGAGCAATCCAGGGCGGAAGAAGTCGGCCGGATTCGATGGAAATATCGGGAAATATGGAGGTTATGCCGAGCTTGGGTTCGTCACCGTGGTGCGCCATTAGCTAGCGGCCGTAACCAGCGGCGCATAATAATAACTGACATTCTTAAGATCGCGATGCAAATACCGCGGGGATAATTAAACAGGCTTCGGTCCGACGAAACGCTCGGCTGGGAAAGAAACGTGTTGCCCGCGCAAATCATCCGGGTAGGAAATCGAAGCCTGGCGAAACCACCGAACCCTAAACGAGACTGATGTATTATATAACGACAACAGGATGGAATTTATTAAGATATCTTTTGATTTGTTTCAAGACAAAGTTTCGATGCAAAGGATCCTCTGAAAAAGTTTCTAAAAACCGACGAAAAAGCCTGTGAATGGTCCTTTGAAGGGTTAAGGAAAATGGCGGCTAGGTTCTAACGGTTTAGCACGTTCGCTACCAGCATTTGTTTCGTTGCTTATCTTCCTTGTTCGAAAGTTTCATTAAATGCAGCGTACCCATTCTGAATTATTAGAACAGTTTAGAAGAAGAAAGTCATTATGACTTTAAACAACGAAGCGCATAAAATTAATTTGACTGTTTCTAAATGAACTTCAGATTATGTAGTAGCGAGCATGTTAAGATATTTAGCTGAATTTTTCAGCAAACATTACTTAAATAAAGTACGATAAGTTGTGAGTATTGATTTTTAAAGAAAATGTGTAATTTTACACGTAAAATAAATGTTGAATTCCTGTAATTTTGCAGCCGTTCAAAGGCAGTCTCTTAATCATTACGAGCCGGTGCTTGGCTCGTGGAAAAAAATTAATTCCCCTGCGGGCCGGACGGAGGTTGCTCTCTCGCGCGAATGCTTAGTATCGTGTTTTATAAACCCTTTAATTGCCGGGTTCGGACACGTACCGCGTAACACGCCGCCCCCGTTTTCATTTATGCGGACGTATCCGCTGTCACGTTCCCGGAGGCGTGCGAAATTGCGATGATTAAAATGTGCTCGGCCGGCGTGCATCAGCATGCCGCTCTCCATCTCGCCTCTCCACCCTTTTCTTTCGGTGTTTTTCATTTACCCGGAAGGAATACGGGGCCGCGGATAACGAACACCGAGCCCCGCGGAATTTGTTTAATTGAACCCGCGAGAAATAGGCTTCCCAGACGAAGCTCTGCCTGCTCTCTGCTCTCTCTTTCTCTCTCCTCGGTTTTCTTCATTCAGCCCTGTTTGTCGATTTTTTCGGCATGCGATCGTAACTTTTAACGGGGGCCACTGTGTTACGGTTTTACTGATATGGATGTAGGGTCGCCAGACTTTTTACTGCTTTTGTGGACCAAGGAGGTTTTATTGCCGTGCGTGAGGAAATTATTTCTTTGGTGTTATTGCCGCGAAAATATGTCTGCGGATTTTACGGCTGGAAGGATTTCTTTCTTTTTTGTGTGTGCGTGTTTCCTCCTGGTGCACGGATTTTCGGCGCACCGTGATGAAACACTGTCGATGACGGCCACAGGAATTACATGGTAATTGCATTTGCATTTATAATCCCGGCGGGTACGTGTGTCGCTGCCAAACGTGTTTATAAACAGTTTGCGCGGATCAGATAAAGAGTTGCCGGCTGTTTGCTTTGATATTATTACTATTGTCCACTCGTAATATTTTTAATGTAAATAAAACAGTTCGGGCTGAGAGATATAAATAATACATTTTGAACATTGTCGACATTTTAATTTAGTACAAAGGCGGGGAGCTTTTACTGTACCTCCAGACAGAGAGTTGTGCAGAATTACAATTGAATTACTCCAGGAATTATGATTACGAAGTATTTGAATTCCATTGTAATTCAGTCATATTGTAATTTATAATTCAGATCTTCATTCAATTAAATTACAATGTAATTCGTAATTGGAATTGGAGTACAATTATAAAATATACTTTGTAATTAAATTATACAATGTAATTCTCTATAATTGAAGTACGATGTAATTCAATTGTGTAATTGAGTTACGATGTAATTAAATCAGCACAACTCTGCCTCTAGAAAGCTTCCCAGGGAATGTTTTTGTCTGTTGGTAGTGCTTGTAGTAAGCTACAAAATTGTGAATTAAAATAGAAAGTTTACCAAAAGTCTAAATTTCGTAAAAATGAAAAGATTTGCAGTATATCCTCGAAGAAACTAGTCTCCGCATCATCTTTTCAGTTGACCCGCTATAGTCATGCTTCAGCTTCCGCAAAATACATACTAAAATTGAAAACGAAAATAAAAAGTTCGGTATGACTTTCGTAAAAATTTCTGCAAGTGAATCTGTCTGCCATAATTATTCCGGGCGAGATTAAAATGCAACTTTGGTGAACGCATCCTGACGGGCATATTTCATCGTATTCTTCGAAACACACATATTCGCGAGAGCCGTGGTCGTACATCATCGTCATGTCTACCCACCAGCACACTTCTCTTGTTCCCACTGGTGAATAGAATCCTCTGGCAAACTTCGGTACGCATTGTATACGCGATGGCTATTATCAGGATAGATGTTCGAGGCACCTGATCAGTAGCCTTGAGAGATGTTGCGAGAGCCGGGGAACTACGGGATACACTTGTCTTGCTAACTAGATGAACTTCGGTAGTTAGAAAACTGTAATGTACACGAATACTCGCCGGGAACGGATTAATCCGAGTTTAACGAGGCTTAACTAGCTCGTGCATTACCGAAACGAAATTTACGAAGTTTAAGTGATTGGTTAGAGATATCCAGTTATGGTTTCAATTCCAAACATATAGTTAGCCTCGTCGGGCCCGGGAAAGTTCGAGCTCGCCGTCATTTGTGATCTTGCAGATTCCGTCGGACGTTCACAGATTACATCGGAAAATGTCAAGGCTCGAAAGCGTGAAAGCCTGACTTTTCGGGTGTTACAGAGTCTACAAAAATTAAGATTATATTATAGAAATTAATTTTTAATCTAGACAAGTAAAATTCTATAACTCACTAAAATATTTTTTTGGATATTGAGCATATAAACTTCAAAGAAAACCGGGTTTTTAATATTGGATTTTATAAATTCTCAAAAAATTAATCTTCATAAGTAATTCTATCATAGATTTCCTTATTAGGAAACAGTAGATAGCAACGTGTAATAAAATTAGAAAAAATGCAAGTAAAAATTGCGGTGGCGTTAACTGGTCGTTCTCTCCCGAATGGAGAGCATGACAGCTGGATAGTTAACATTAATGCGATGCAATAAACGTGTTTACTGCTACTATTTCTGTCCAGACCTAATACAATTAAGCAAGAGCTCCAGTTTACGGTGCCTTGAGGCTGAATTAGAGAGCAGAAGGCGCAGTCGTTATCTAGGTTCCTCTACAAAAAAAAAAAGGGACTGTGAAAACATTTTGCATCGAAATTACAAAATCATGAACTTGAGATCACCTCGACGCGACATCGTGTTCGAGGAAGGTCGAAGATAAACGAAGTAAAAACGGGGCGCTCGAGTCCTGATGCAAACAAAATGGCCCGGAAGAGTGGGGGGTATTTTCCACAGATAAGGGCTTCGGGGGAGGGGGGCATCGTTCGCGTAGGTCGGTACCTATTAGGTCGAGATCAAGGCGACATTCTCGTTGCCAACGTCGTTATCAGCCGTTCGTGATCAAAACAGATACACTTTGACGAGAGATTATCGCGAGCTCTGTAGGTTCGCGACAGGTAGGAAGCAGACGTTAGTCTCGAAGGACAAGCTGCCACAATAGTTTGCCGCGGTATATACACATACGCATCATACCCATACTCACACGGAATTAATTCCCGGTTGTTGCAGTCGGCGCAATGTTCGTGTGTATGCTGTACGCGGTCCTGTTCCTGAAGCTCTGGTCGTACGTCCAAGTGAACATGTGGTGTCGGGTGAGCAGTCGAAGAAAGGCAACGAGCCAGGGCAGAATGCGACGCCAGTCTCTGTCGTACAACAATTTGCAGTGTAAGTAGACAACGTTTCTACGTTAATACTCCATTTCTACCGACAGGACGCCGCGCGTTCCATTACGACAATATGCGGCTCGGCCATGTTTGCTGCGCGCGCTCGCGCAAGCATACATTGTCGTCCATATGCATTCGGACAATCTGGATTTGCGCCACTATTTACGTCCTCTAGTGATTACCGCGCGAATTGGTACGCGATCGGTAGGCAATTTTAATTCTTTGTTCAGCGGCCTTTTAGACGCACTGCCGTTCACGGTCAAGTGTTGGTTTGACCCTTGTCCTACTAAAAATGCATACATCAAATGAATGCGAGATTTACATCTTTATCTTAAATATTAATCCCGATGGAAGTAGTTGACACTAAACCTACCGAGCCTCAAAAGTAACTGGTACATGTTCGCTTATAAAAATGATCGATTTTAATTACAATTTGTGCGGCTCCTATTGTAATACGTGCACTACTAGAGATATCATTACAGTCTTTTCTTATGAAATCAGTTTTATCACTTGTCTAGTTGTAAAATAAAAAACCAGGAACCGGTCATTTTAGTGTTAAATGATATTTCTTCGTGTCGTTTATGCTTGAAATTATTGTCGCTGAAGAATTTTGAAAATTTTGAAGAACTGGTGGATTGGAATTTGTTCAGCATTAATTTTGTGATAATATTCAGTTTTCTGGTAAGAGTGTCAAAATGGAACAAAATTAAATGAACAAAAAAAATGGACCAAATGATTTATGTTCTTCTGATATGTTAGGCGTATTATATAGTGTATAACAAATTAATGAAAAGATACTACTGGTTGATGTTGCAAAGAAAAATTACAACTCGAGTGGTTCGGTCCAATCGTTTAAGTGTTCACTTAATTGTGCATAAACGAAACCGCAGTCTTATGATGACCATTATAATAACAAGTTTTTATGCACTCACGATTTTATGCATGCACATTTGGAGACAGAGTTCGGTCGAATGATCATCCCAGGAGTGTGTGAAAACACTCTCATCGAATTCATGGAATGGAAGTCAGTTTTCACCAAGCTTTATGTACTGAATTCGTACGAACTAGTGATTTAAATTATACTGCACGAACTGCATCGATGCGCGGCAGAGGCGATAAATATTGCTTCATTGGGAAGATTTCGTTAGCATATCCGTATTTTTTCTATTTTACGGCAACGGCGTAAATGTCGGAATACTTACTCGCGCTCGGGACGCGCCGGTTCGTTTCAGCTCCGTTTCGATCACGTCGATTTATCGCGAGCGAGCCCGCGTTATTTCCCAAACGAGTGTAACGGCCAAGCGAATATTTTCGATCTACACGCATTACGCGTTCCCTTTACATCGTTTCGTGCTTGAACGCATCGTTCTCTAATTTCACGCGAGCTTTGAAAAGCGTGCGGATGCGGCACACTAGTTTGCCGGTGTTTTCAGTGACATGGACACGAGTTTTATGAATTTTTTCGATGAATCTGCGGTTTCGCTGAAAGAATATTCGAAGTGAAATAACGAGTTAAATACGCAGAGGAAAGGATTCGCGGAGGGTTTTGCGGCCGTGGGATACCATCGATAGCCTTTGGTATGTTTAGCATCATTTTCTGTTAGCCGAACAAACCGTCCACTTGAATTGCATACAGTGACTACAAAAATATTCGGACACCCGTCAAAAACGAATAATTTTTTGAGATGTTAGAGCGATTTATTTACTAGGTAATATATAAAAACAATTATTTGCAAACTACTATTGATCGCTTAAATTTTTGGTTTTTGTTTCCCTGTAATTCCGACCAATCCAATTTTTGAAAAATTCCAAGGTCGTACGATCTGTTATTAAAAAAGTTATCGTTCTTTTAAAAGTTTCCGAATATTACAGTGATTTAGTGTAATTGTAAAGCGAAAATGGATGTTAATGTTTCGTTAAAAAATGACGTTGATTCTCGGCGACCCGAATCGGTGCGACGTGAGAAATGAGAGAGTGATATCACTGCAGTTGATCGAATCTAATTCCATGCACTCGTCGTAATGTAAATAATCGATGCAGAGCAGGGTAAACTTCTGCCAATCTTAGAGTTCTATGACATGCGCGTATCTGCATAATTGATTCAACATAAAACGAAGTTTCTGCACTTGTCTCGCACCGAACACACTTCCATGACTTAATAAAACCGTCGCCAATAAATGTTTGATCAGCTTTCTCGTATATATTTAGAAGATGCTCCAGGATCCTACATAAAATATTTTCCATCCACTGTCGTGGCAGTTCCTCCAGGCTGCCACCAATTAATCCGAAAGGCGAAACACCGGGGCGTTTAATAAATTTATTCTAGCTGGACAATACGGCAGTCCGTAAATATTCGTCACACGTCCTGGACACTGACACGAATATACCCGCACACGTGCATGTACATGTACTTGCCTCTGACCGAAGTAGTGATGGGATTTAAAATTACTAGAATCGTTTTGGACTCGGCGCTTGCGAGCTTTTAAAAAATACCAACAAAATTTCCATTCACTGTTTCAATTATTTTAGGAAGGCCGGCAAATTTTAGATGCTTGGTTGTCTCGAATAAAATACAAAATTAGAGGCACGTTTAATAATTTTGGAAGATATCTAAACGTCGAGAGTCCCTTGAAAAAGTAGGAGAAAATACTCGAACGTTTATAACACCGAGAGAGGAGTTGTGCGGTTAAATATTCTGGATAGTTTTAAACGAAAAATTGAAGTATTGGGAAAGCTCTTACAATTTCAGACCTTGATGAAATTTAGAGAGCATAAAAGTGAAACTGTATAAAGTCTTGAATGCTAAGAAAGTCCCGAAAAATGAGGAGTTTAGGAAATCTCGAAAGCTTGGAAAGTTCGTTCAAAATAGTATTTTATTTGAATTGTAGAAGAACGATTATTTAAAATAGTGTTTGTAATATTTTCCCTCCAAAATTTTATCCAGCTCTGTTTGGAGAAAATCGTATTCTTGATTTGTCCTAATTATGTAGAAGATAATGATGCGGTCCGATTTGTAGTCGAAGGCATTCGTCCGCTTCTGAAAGTGCATATACAGTGTTCGGGGTGACCGCAACGGGTGAACACACCCCCATCCCCTCTGTTCCCCATGAACACGTAGCCACAGTGGAAGAGACGAATAATTTCCACCCAATTTAAACTCCCGATCAGCCTCGCCTCTGTTTCCGAGTATTGGATACTGGCCGGCTGGTATATCGATTATTCAGACCCGGTGAAGCCAAATTATACCGGTGACCTTTTCTCCGATAAACTCACCGTGTTGAATATTAACCCCTTTCTCTTCCTATCTCTACACCCCACGTCTTCAACTGTGTGCTCCCCCTTCTGGGGTCTCTCGAGGAACGAGCAGTACGAGGACCGTATGTATCATTTTGACGCGTTATGGCCCTCTCTCGTGCACTGGAAATCTGTTACAACGCCTATGGTACCTTGGAGTCGCTTTATAGGAGCCTCGAGAGGTGTTGAAAGCACTCCGAGAAAAATCATGCGGCACACTCGGACTCTACAATTCACACAATTGCTCTCAATTTTCGAACTTCACAGACACGTGCATCAATTTTTCATAGTTTACCCGCCCTTAGAAATATACATTCGAAAATACTTAGTGTCAGAATTTTGTCTGCGATCCGATTCTCACAGTATAATCTCGCGTTAAACAGAGTGAAAAAAAGGTAGACCAATAGATTTCGAAAATTCTGGCGCACGTCGCATTTTCGGAGGATCCGCGGCCGCGTTTACTTAACAAATTGTTTGGTCTTTCATGGTGGAATTTTCGCGAGTGGATTGTGGCGGTGTGTCTTAATATTTTTAGCGTTTCTCTTGTTCCGCTTTAATTCCCGGCCGGAGAAACGCGGGTCGCGGCAATGTATCTTGGTGTCCTCAACATTCCTCTTATTCTACTTTAATTCCCGGGGCTGGAAAACCGACGGAGAATCCTAAGCGCTCGATGACAGTGCACAGACTGCTGGGGCTGGGTACACACAGCCGCCAACGGTGGCTGTTTGCAAATTCGGTTCGAGTCCATTTCGTCGTATCAGAGGGCCCCTCGTTTCCTGAGTTCTTGTTCACGGTCGGGGCTCGTTAATCAATGCCAAGATAATGCGGGAGGAAGACATAATGGGGTATGCATGCGAATGGTGCATCGCGGGAGCTGATACCTTTCCCGGAAGTCCCCGGGAACAGATGTTGAGGGATGGTCGAACCGTAAGTATCGCGAGGCGGGATAATGTAGTCATTCAAACGGCCGGAGACTCCCCCGGTTCCCGTTGACCGAGACGAGGCTTGGTTTCAACTCTTGAATACGCGAACGCTTCCACGGTACAGGAACACAAGAGATCGGAGACTAATATCCGCCCGTACCGAATAATTAACAATTTACTGCTCGAAACTGTCGCGCGAAATCTGCCGCGCCGCATCTCTGATAAATAATTGCACCGGCACCCACGAAACACGATAATGCATCTCGACGCACACATTTTTACTCGCAGTCACTCCCATTAATATTCGGACACTCTCGCAAACACTTTTTTAATATTGGACCGCACGACCTGGATTTTCGTTTGGGAAGTTAAAACAATTGGTTTGCTACGTAACGTGAAAAACATTTTTGAAAAAAAATCACAATTTCGTGGATTATTTTATAAAAACCAGGGCGAGGAACAAATTCAATTTGTTCAGTTAGTTATCCGTATTTTTTCTTGTATTTTAAAAATGTATAAATGCATAAATACAAATACAACAATGATAATTTAAAAAAAAATAAATTAAAAAGTAAATTAAATACTGGGGTCCTTGAACTCTTGCGATACATTTTCCATCTCGAGCTTGACACCCTAATCGTTTTCCTTGACTGCATAAAATCTGCAGTCTAGTGATAACCATGTTTTACATGGCCCGATTGTGGACTCTGGATTGCACTATCTGGAACATGTACGCGAGTCCGTGATCGATCGGATCGATAGGTTGGTTTGATTGATGGGAATGGGTTTCCTAATTCCGGTTCATGATCCGAAATAATCCTATCCGTGGGATCTGCTATGTAATTTCCGTGGTCTCCGAAAAAGCGCAACGTATTATTGCATCGAACGACGACGTTGACTTCTCTGTTGCGGAAATTAGTCACGCATAGTGCTCCATTCCTCGAAGCATTTTCGTGGTGTTTCGTGTCGGTGTATCGACCGTACGGTAAATCGGGGTTCAAACTCAGCCGCGTTACTTTCAATAAGCAATTTCCTTTAATGTCTCTCTTAGCAAATAGAGAAAGTCCTCTCGGTTCGGCACCGGTCACGAACGTTTCTGCCGATTCCACGAAAATGAACACCGTATGACAATAATGCCGCGTGTCGACTTGAGAACGAGAATATATGTCGAGAGAGGAAATCTCTATTGGAGATCTCTAGAGGAAATCTCTAGCCGAGAGCAAGCCCGAGGTAGCTGTCGCATCCATTCTCGAGAGCAGAACTTATAAGTGTTGGTCCTTGATAGAAACTTAACCCTCCCGGTCGACTCAAATTGCAGCCAACATTTACTCTCGTTGGCACGGAGAAATAATAGATAGATAGGTGCAGAATCTTTATTTTAAATTGATATTTTATAGTTGAAGATGTTCTTGAGAGTGTCCCATAAACGTCCAGAGATATCTTATTTAAAATTATTATTTACTCGCACAGGCTCTTGAGTGTGTTTTATGGAAATTAAAAAATTTTCTATTTCAATTACAAACAGACGGGGTCCAATAAAGATTTATTTCTCCTCTGAATAAGTTTGTCAGTTTCAAAATAAATACCCAGCGTTCTTAAATTCTGGGATTAGAGGCACCATTTTCGATCCCATTCAGCAATATCAGTCCCAGCTGCCTTTTAAATTGCACTCACGTGAAGACATGACCTAAGACTGGAACGGGCCAACTATTATTCGGCAGACGTGCCGCGCGGTTATGGTTTCGCGTGCCGCGCTGCCATTCGACTCTCCGAGATCCCGGCAAACGTCTTGCCGTTCCTGGAGGAAATATTTTTTCGTGCTGCGCTCCGAGGGATGATCGTGCTTGATGTTTTGGAAATTTTTGGCCCAACAGCGGTGAATAATTCAGGAGCACCGCGGGTTTTAATGGAAAAGTATGTAAAGTAAAACTGGACGTTGTCGACACGCCCATGACGCTTAAAACCTCGCAAAATTATTTCTGATTTCACGCGAATGTAATCGAGAGCTTGCAAAAATTGATTGCTTTGGAAATGAGGCACAACAATTCTTGTAGTGACTAGAAGTAGTCAAAACACTCATAAAGCTTGCGGCAAAGTAACTACATCGAAATACGTTTAATAAAATTCTAATTTAATGTGAAAATAATCGAGAGCTTGCAAAAATTGATTGCTTCGGGAATATTGCGCGATGATTGTTGTCGTAACTAGACGTTGTCAGCACGCCTGAAGCAAGTTAACTACTTCGAAATATCATCAACAGAATTATTTCTGATTTAACGCGAAAATAACCGAGAGCATTCAAAAATTGATTGCTTCTGGAATATTGCACAATAATCGTCGAACGCTCTGGAAATTTGTTCCGCGACGACGGTCGCGCCGCGTCCGCCCACGCTCGCCTCGTCCGTCTCGCAGTTTCGCTGACGTTTCTCAAAATCCCCATCATTTACGGTTTCAAATATTAGTACGATGTTAAACGCGATGTCATATATCATAGCCGCGGGGAGAGAGAGAGAGCAAGATAGAGAGCGGCGGGTAGAGAGTCTAATGCCACTGTCGGATGAATTTCCCTCTAATTTATTACTCCGTTGACGTCCAACCTTTCATACTCCAAGTTCGCGGAAGCACCTACGCGTCGGAAATCTTCTTACGTGCCGGTATCACGAGCTCCGCAGCCTCGGCAAAGACCAGGAACCCGACAAGTTCGCACCCCCCTCGAGCACGAGGGTAGTTTCGAGATGGATGCGACCGGGATCAAGAGGGTAGCGTGTCTCTCATGGTACGTGCAACTTCTATTTTTTTCCGCTGGGATGCCCCGGATATATTACCCCTGCATTCAACTTCGTCTATCCGCGAATTAATGCTCGCTCTCTATGCGTTTTTAATCCTGATAAAAATGAAAAATCTTTATTTTGTATTCTGTCCCTCTTAAAAATATTAATATAATCTTTTTCCTTGTATATGGATTTATTCCTAGAGGCACTGCAACTTGGTTTTGTTTATTCATGCACCGATGTTTTCCTTTGCATCCTCCAGTTCTTAAGGAGTGAGATCTCCATTTTATATTGCATCTTTTTAATCAATGGTAATATTCTCTTCATATTCTATTCTATAGATTCATCTTTGTAGTTCTTATTTTTATATGCATTTATTCAATGGGGAATTCTATACTTTTTTATTGAAAGGAGGCTTTATTTTATGATTTGTGCTAGGGTCGTTCTGTAAAGTGTAAAGGTAATAAATTTTTTTAAATGAATTGTATAAATTAAAAACTTTTTCGCTCTCAGAGATTCTCATTGCAGACTCGAGCTTAAAATTTCTGTAAAAACACAGTCTTAAGGAATAACACAATTTGTCGAATTAATATGTTGTGAGCAATGATTACTATTATACTAGCTTGAGAATATCGAAAAGATTGAGTACTTAGTGTAAATTTCTACTTCGAATTGAATCAGAGTAAAAAACCGCAGAAAAGATGGTACACATGAAAAAGGGGGTGTGAAAATGAATTCCAGGAGCAATGTCAGCGCTAATTGAAAGATAAAGGATTACTCGGAGAGAAACACAGTTGCTCGGGCTGAGGAAGAAGAAGGACCGAGGATAGAGCAAGAACGAGAGATCTAATTCCTCGGCGGACGTAGTCGTCGTCGGCGGAGTAAGAAAGGCGTTTCCAATCAACACTGGTTTCAATAATTGTTTAAATCAATTGATAGGAGGATCGCGTACGCGGACTCGGTACAGAAAGTGTTCTGCAAACAACGCGACCAGGATTGGAAACGTCCCGGGCGTCGGCTAATGAATCACGAGCGTTTCGAGGATCCGATGAAAACACCTTCAGTTTATCGGGCAAATAAATTGCTAGAATTAGATCTCCATGTCGTCGGGAAATTGTGGCCAACTGGTATCGAGACAGTTCGGGGTCTGTTAGGCTCGGTTCGCACTGTTCCCAGGAAATTTACGAGTCCGCCGGATTGCCTTGTCGAAGATTGCAGCCAATCCTATCGCCCTGCAAAGCTTCGTCTCTTGTACAGCTCAAGCTTAATTTGTGAGATTTCTCGTTCGGCTAGCGAGCTGCGCGCGATCCTCCCCTTTCGCCTTTGCCCTCTATTCTTCGACGAACCGCCCCCGACACCCGTCCACGCGCCGTTTCACCTCGTATCGTCTTTCCTCCCGGTGCCAGGGACTCGTTACAATATATATGAACCCTCCGCGTGCCACCGCCGGCCTCTGGCACAAAGGCGAAATTACGTCGATCCCCCAGACACCCCGGGCGAAGATTGAAAAAAATAGAAATTACTTGCTCCGTGAGCGGAACCTGCCCCCGCAACAGCCCTTTGCCGCCCACGCCCGGCTTCATCCATCTCGGAACTACAGTGGCTCCAAAGAGTACTGGCGCGCCGGATCCCCAAAAATTTTCAAACGGATATAATTTCATAGAAAATCGTTCGTTTTTCCTCTTCTAAGACACTTCATTCTGAATTCGATAATATAATTTATGTGGTTCGTTCTAGTCTGACTAAGAAGCGTGTCTGGATTTGGCTGTCTTTTTCTACTGATTTCACATTATTAATTTCTATGTAGGTAAGAAGCACATGTTAAAAGAAAAAAGTGAAAGGCCTGTTCGAAAATGTGCAATATTTTTTTTTTTAAAGAAAACATGCCTTTCTTACCCTGTAAAAAAATTTTAGAAGAAAACGAACGTTGGACTGCAAAATTAGGGGGTTGAAAACTCTAAAATGAGTGTAAATTGATTAGAGCATTGAAGTTTAAATATTGATAAATTTCAGTGTGCCCATACTTTTTGAAGACACTGTACCCTCTGACACGGGTGCCAACTTCGCCGGATTCCGCTCTTTGACGGCACCGCTTATCCTTTCTTTATGCCCATCGCTTTTCTAAGGTTTGACTTACGATCCTGGCGTGGGAGTACTTTCTCCTTTATTTTTCAATGGTCTCGAAGGGCTGTGAGTATTTCGAAGGGGTTGAAATCGTTTTTTCAATTATGCTTTATGATGCTCATAAAGAATATTCGAAAATTCATTTAGAAAATGTTCGAAACGTGTGAAAAAATGAAATAAATCTTTCCAAGATCCATTTTTTACGGGCATCACTTTTTCAAAGGTCTGAAATAAAAATATTGTATACAGTCGGCGTTGAATACTTTTTCACGATTGATTCGCCCGCGCGGAGTAATTTACTGCCTTTGGTTCACTTCAGAGATGAATACTTTTCAATCGAAACCTTTCCACGCTATAGAAATTTTTAAATGGTTTAAAAATAAAGTAATACCTCAGGGTATCTTGCTTTTCGACGGGTCCGGTTATCCCTTCTTTATATCCCTCGCTTTTCAGGAGTTTGACTTACGTACCACCGTGAAGGTGGTACCTCTCTCTGTTCTTTTTATTACACGTGTATTCATCAACAGAAAATTCTGCTGCTCGAAACGAGTTCTTACTTCTCCTGCAATACGACATACGGAACCACGGAAATAAACCCTGTATACTTGCCAAGCATTGCTGGGTGTTAAAAAATTTAAGTTTACTGATGTGATTCTTCTCTTAAGTCACCTACATACGTCAATTCTCATTAACAAATTCCGATGCTATTCCGGAGCCCGTCAAATTACCATAATGCAGCTACTGGCACCGTTAATGCTCCTGAATTCTTACGTCAGCGACTAAAGGTTAAATTACGAACTGCACAATAGCAGCTGCCTATCACAACTGCACAAAACTCTCTCTCTCTCTCTCGCGGGCAACATCTCAGTCGACAAATTTAGCTCCGGACACGGGGGGGGGGTATTGTAAGAACTCGTTTTCAACTAATTATTCGAACAACAGTTAAACTCGGCGACAAGCAACTTCTCGATGGCCGTGCATCGACGTATTTCTGTTCGGCAGAGATTACTTAATTGCCCGGAATTACTATTAATTCCGGGATTTATCGGAATCAATTAACTGCGAATAACTACGCTAAACAATCCCGGCGAATACGCGGTACACGCAGCGAACGTGCAGCGCGCGCGTGCTGCCGGAACTTTTCACTCATCCCGGCGCCGGAAGTTCAGAAACCAAAAGATAGTTCGGCGAACCGCATTCGCAATGGACCGGCCATACTTCATGGCGGGCCGGAGCCCCCCGAAACGAGCATTCCGAAGGAAGTGCTCAGGATTTCAGTGATCGGCACGGGGCTTGCCGCGCTCTCGGTTATTCGGCACCGGGACCCGATTCTCTCGTCTATGCATCTAATCCGTCGCCGGAGCGAGCAGGTAACTGATAGAATCCCCTCATTTATCCAAATCCGACGGATAATCCAATCTGGAATTCAAATAAGCTCCGTTGCGCGCCGGCTGTTACCGGGGGCTCCGCTGGAAACAGGCCGATCCGCTTGAGTCATCGCGACGCCGCCGATCCCGAGGCCCGCCGAAACAGTTTGCGAACGGCAGAAATCGACGTCGGGGGAAAGCTCACTTCGGCTCGAGCCCAGTCGTCGAGACGACGACGGACGCTCCAACGACGCCTGGCGACGTTCCATGCCCCCTCCCCCTCCCCCGCCCCTCTCGTAATAAGTGCCGAAGAATTCGTTCAAATTAAATTCCTGCTTCCTCTTTTTCGTTTGTCAGCCTGCGCGTCCCTTCACCTCTCATTCTCCCACTACTTCGACTCTGTGCTCCTCTCTTTCACTTCCGCTGCTTCATTTGTACAGGGTGTTCGATTACACGTGGCAAATACTTCATAGTTGTAAGCTACAGGTTTGGAACATCGGTTTTGGAAGTTCTCGCTGGAAGCGATCGTTCGGGATTCAGGTTTGTTGGACAACAGTGGACAACAATCTATCTCGACTCGTTTTATTGAGTGAACCTCTGCTTTTGCACCCCTTAGGAATTTTTGTCGAGAGTACGTTCGAATTAGTATAATTAACAGCATTGAAGACGGAAATTAAAAGATCACGATATAGGGGATGAAAAATCGTCGAAGTTTAACCTATTACAACTTCATGGGAAAAAATCTTGTAGTATACTCTACTTGGTGTCGCTTCAACCCCTTTCATTATTTGTTCCATCTAAAACGTATATTTTCCTCTGAACTCCAATCGTCAGTGTATTAAGAATTTTCGCGTTGTCAATGGGGATTTACTTCATACTAGACCACTCAGTATATGCCCCCTCGATAATGCCAATCCCTTTGCGCGTTTTTCTGTCGGTTCTCAATACCGAGCACGGAATTCCTTGTACCCGCCGCGTTCATTCGCGGCGTTGCTTAATGCACTTTCGGTGGAAGATGATCCGGTGGCGCGAGAAACCGCGAGATCGCGAGGATTCCACGCGTTTCCGGTAATGGGGCGCGGATGCGCACAGGAATTTTTTAATATGCGGTATTTGATCGGGCGGTGTTCATTGGCACGTGAACGCTCGTCGGTGGTGTATTGAACTGACTCGTTCAACAGGTGAAGAATAGGTTGTTGTTCTTATTTTAGTCACGGTTCGGTTGCGCTGACTGTCTGGAATGGCTTCGAGCAAATTTATTGACGGGCTTGGAGACATTCCGCCACTGAAAGACCCGGACAAGGTTTTATAATCCGCAGACAATATTAACCCCTTAAGTGATGCGCGAATATACAAGAATTGTTCGACATTACAAGAAAGTTTATTTTCCAACCTGATCAACCCTTCCGGGGTGCAGAGGGTTGATGAACATTCTGTCTCGTTTACGTCACCCTAAGGCAATAAGAATCGGGGATGCAGAACATAGAAAATTGAAGTGTCTAGAGAACCGTGAAAAAATACGAGAAACGTATACGTCCCACCTCAGCTTATTTACGGCAGGGGTGTGTGCCGAATCCACAGAGCCATCGAGAGGCTGTGGCCGACGTTTGAACGACCCGGAAGTAATAATTTTTATCACCACAGAGCAATCTGAAGTTCTATCGCGCGAGGGATCGAAGTTTAAATACTTGCCCTCGTTCCCCAACCCCCTCTGCCCCCGGAAAAAAGATGAAACTGTATCGCGGCACGTCTCCCCGGAGACGTTAAGGAGTGACTCTCCAGCCAAGTAACTTCTCGGGTACCTTTTCATCAAACTCCGTCTCGGCTTTCGCTTTTTCGATTTTTGTTTCCTTTCTGCCACTCCCCCGCCCCTTCCCACTATTCACCCCCACCGGACGGGAGAGAGACGATCGGAGAAGGGGTGGGGCCAGGGCGCCAGGGTTTCCTGAAATTCCTGTTGCATGCCAGTCGCGTGTGATTCATCGCTGTAATTTGTTTTTTCCTGGTTCTAATGCGGATACGATTCCTCTCGGTTGCAGCTTCTAGCATGAAACAAAACGGCACCGAGGTCGACGACTCGAAGCACGACGTCGACGGAGTTTCCACGGCCTTGGTGCAATATCCGGACAACTTGAATCTCCGTGACCTTTACTACTATATACTGGCGCCCACGCTGTGCTACGAGCTGAATTTTCCACGGACGCAACGGATTCGGAAAAGGTAAACAGCAATAAGACGGATAGAACTACCCTCTAATGAGTGTCTTGTCGATTTATCGATTGATCCGATCGGTGGAGGCTACCGTATTTGTTTTATCGTATTATCCCTCGGATGTACAGCGAACTTAAAAAATCTAGGGTCAGTGTTTGTTCAGAAGAACAAAAGAACCATCCCCTAGTGAGCATCTTATCGACGGGCATCTTATCTTCGTTAAAAAAAAGAATAAAATTTTGCACAAAATGAGACGATTTCGTTACGCGAAAGGATAGGGGTTAAACAAGATTTCAAGATACGTCTGACCATCGTTGACCTATTCTACTTGCTCTTGGGAACTCTAGCGAAAGGAATAAATTGAACGCGGTTCCTTGTTCATTCATGATACTTTCTAAACTAGAAAATGTAAAGTAATGCTTTTATTTACATTAATTAATAATTGTTCTGTAGATCTCTTTTGGAAATTCCCCTTGTCGTAGATTCGAAGGATCAAACGAAACGTTTCAATCAGAAACCTTGGACTTAAATTGCAAGGGGTTGAAGGCAGTCTAAAAAATCAAATCGTTTACTGGAACGGTTCCCCCCTGCACGTACGCATCGGAGCACTTCCTAGAAGGTTCTTTCCTTTTTCGCTCGGTTTCAGTCGCACGCAGCTCCATTCGAAGGAAAACGGGGGAGCGAGGCAAAGTTGGCGAGCCGGAGTGTTCGCGAAATTAGATTTAAGTGGGCTATTGTTGGGAAAATAGAGGAGGGTACGTTTGGATGGACTCGGTCGGCGCAGGGGTGAGAGTTAGGGTGGCGAACGGAGGGCGCAGAGGGCACAGTGATGTATTCCTTTCTGTGCTTCCGGCTGGTACTTCCGATTGTATCCGGAATCCCGGAGATTTTCATGGAACACTTTCTTCCGTCTACGCGGACGTATTTTCGCGATGCATGCAGCCCTGGGTTTGTCGGAAAGTGCATCGTGTCTGTCTGGCCGACATTTCTTGCCACCGGCAGTTGTTCGCTTCGAAAATCCCCGGGAACAAATTGCGCTGGAAGAGAAACGTCATATCCCGCCGAACGCGATGTTACGGATTTTTCCTCTTGGCCGAAATTTTTCGGAAAAAATCGCAGCCGGCCGTGATTTTTCAGCCACGGAGCATTAACCGTGATATATTGGAGTCTCCATTCGCGAAATTACGGCACCAAGAATTTCGTTTTGATTTATCCCGGCATCCCGCGAAGTTTGGCATTGCTTCTTTATTATGATGCAACGGCGCATTGTGACTTCATTTTCTGCTGTTCAGTTTCGTGAAATATGGCTTCCGAGTTTCGAGAACTCTGACGCGCGATTGCTGTCTCTCTTCTTTTGCCAATAATCACCTAGTTTGTTAAACGTGTAATCCTTGTAAAATTTCCGAAAACAGTATGATATAAAAACACTGTCCAACAAATTTCAACTATTTTTATGTTCCGAATATACTGAATCTGTCCTTAATTTTTCTCCTATACGCACAGTTTTCGAGAAACATGGCTTTGAAAAAAAAAAAACAGATTTTTCAACTTTAAACAAATATTGTGATGTTATTATAGAAGGTATTGAATTGTTCTTTACACACTATCTAGTGATATATAATATTAATGCATTATGATTGTTCAAACATGTTTAAACAATCATTAAAGACGGAGAGACACCACTTTTGCACCAATTTTTGAGGATATTTTTGAATTTATTAAGGAGTATATTGGGAACATATTTGTTATTGGACAGTGAAATTTGTCTAGTTTGTTACCTGCTTCGTTAAACGTGTAATCCTTGCTGTAAAATTTCTTTTTAAACTGTTTTGCGAAACCTAGCCTTCTTATAAAATTTACAAAAGCAGTTCCGCAAAGAAATGTTGCAGAGTTAATTACTATTTACCTTTAACTATTTTATGAAATGCAACCTATCCCCCTGCAAAATTTGTAAGAGGAGTTTGATGAAGAAAAGTTGCGGAATTTTTAACCAACGTTGTCGGCGAAAGTAATATTAACTTTGCGCGATATATTTTGGTTTGTTTTCATGCAAGTAGAGCTTAAGGCCATTAGCATTTTTAATGTAAGAGCCCGAACTCCGGAAAGTGTCCTGAGATTCTCGATGAAAAAAACCTCGGTCTTCGCGAGGCGCATCTAATTAGATAGAATTAAGAAGATTAGACTTTGTTTGTTTTAATTTACTTGCCCATCAACTTTCGGCGAACTTCATTGTCGGGACAAGTGGGAGCTTCGAAACGGTGAATCGTGCGCTTGCTCGCGCGCGCGCTTTAATTTAGTATGCAACTGCAGACTTCCGCTCATAATTTTCATTCGCGAGCGGTATAGTCAGACATGTGGATCTCTGTAGTAGACTTTATATGCAGCTTTTTAAATGGAACAGCCTAGTTCAATTCACTCCGAAGTACATACTACCGGTAAATTTTATTAACAAAATGTAATACGTGTTCGTGGAGAGTATGGAGGGCACTTTGTGAATCAACACGCAACTACCGACCATGATACACAATTTTCATCTAGATGTATTAGTCTCTGAATTTCAATTCGCATGCAACACGCTGCATCCCAGAGAAAAAACAACCACTCGAGAAAGGGGTTCGACGAGAGAGAAATGCAGGAAATTAAAATTCGCGCTGCTGTCCTCGAATTTTTATGCCTAAATATTACTCGTCGCGGTGAGCCTGGAATAAACGCAGATTATTAACGCGGTTATTGAAACCGCAGGTAGTGTGTAACATCATCATCAATTTGGATTTGTTCATCTAAATCTTGTAATTATTAGTTACTACATTGATTTCACCGCTATTGTTGTGTAAACTAGCGTAATTCGATATTGATCTGTAACTGTATACGCACTGAATCATCAATTTCGATTAATCCATGCGAAAATTGCTATTTTTAACAATTACCAGAATAACATTTCTTCATACAGTAGATTCATACATTATCAAACGCTCAAGACTATTATTCAGATAAAACGGAATTGCATATTAAGAAACTCGGATATTGAATCATAAAATAACATGTATTATTTCAGTGGGGTTTTTTCAGTTCTATTTAATTCTTCACATTGTAGAATGTAAAATTTATTAACGAACCTGAATGTGTTAATTCAATGATTACGATTTTAGAACTTTTTCAGTTGAAAAAATAAATTCTTCGCTTTGCGACAGGTTTCCAATTCTCACGTGGTCGACGAAAGTACACCACAGGATTAATTCCGAGTTTAATTTCACGGATTCTATATTTCCTAATTAGCTGTATAAAATTTTATTTTGTAGTGGAAATTTAAATATTCAGACGTAGGAAGACTCCAAGTATCGTCTGAGCGTTTTTAAAATTGGAAAGTTAAATTCCTGGCACAGTATCAAACGTATAAATTGTTCGCTTTATAACAGACGTGATTTCCAAAGTTCACGTGGTCAACGTAACGATACCGCAGGATTAATATCGAATTTAATCTCCCATTGATATTTCATTTTCACAGATTCTATAATCGCTAAAATTAGAAAGGTGTCATCTTTTAAAATTGAAAAGATACATTTCTGGCGCAGCATCAGACGTATAAAGTCTTCGCTTTGTAACGGACGTGATTTTCAATGTTCACGTGGTCAACGAAACGATACCGCAGAGTTAATACCGAATTTAATATCTGATTTTTATTTCATATTCACGGATATTCTGCAATCGGTAAAATTACCCGTACAAAATTTCTCCACCGAGAACTCGGATATTCAGGAATAGAAAAAGGAGTATCATCTCAAGGTTTTTAAAATTGAAAAGATAAATTCTCCTGGCAGAGTTGCAGACGTACAACGCTCGGGTGGTGGATTCTCCGTCTGCGGGTTAATTCCGAATTTAATATCCCCGTCGGGCACTGACAACAATTTTTGTTTCGCTTCCGCAGATTCTTGATTAAACGCATTCTGGAGGTGGTGGTCGGCTGCCAAGTGGTCCTGTCGTTGTTCCAGCAGTGGATGGTGCCGTCGGTGAAGAACTCGCTGGTCCCGTTCAGCGTAAGTGTTTCATTTAGCCGTTTCTCCTCGAGAGCGCCGTATGAAATCCCGCCACGGAAATTTCATTACGCCTCATGAACCGACCGCCACCGTACATCATCGAAAACAATTTTCCACTTTCCTATCCAAGGTAGTCGGTGTGGCATCGCGGCCGGGGGGTTGCTCGTGCATCATCCGTTTATCCCTTTCACTCGGGCCTGGGGCAAATAAATAATAACCGATCGGGCCGGGTCGATACATCGATGGATCGCGCGGACGTTATTAAAGGGGGCTAATTATTTATAGCGGCGCTCGTAAATAAGTCGGAGGCCGGCGATCGTTCGCTAAAATGGCTTCTAAGATAGAGATGGAGAGGGAGAGAGGGTCGGTGTTACAGAGAAGTGTAATTTGGTTTCGGCAAATAGGTGCGATCAATCTTTCTCCTAATTCCCTGACTCGAGCCACGATACGCACGAATATATGGCCAACAGGGGCCGGGCTGCCTCGGACAGAATCTCCAACACATTCCCAACAGCCTCTTCCCACCGTCACCCACGTCTAATGATGTGTGGCCATACACGACACACAATAATAGCCCTGACGAGCCATTACGTTTTTATCTCGCAAGCTGTTAAGCGACCCATCTAGCACCCTATTCTTCTTTTTTTGACGGGCCCCGATCGTTTGTTAGCAAGCGTAACACGTCTCGCGGGATATCCGAAGGCACCC